>KN824327.1:131591-170981 GCA_000827415.1 Serendipita vermifera MAFF 305830
CTTGCCTGGGTGGGCACGAACATGATCATGTAAGTCAAAACTCCCAACCAGACAATCCGAGAGTGCTTATAGGCGTTTAGGATTCTCGTGTTTACGATTCCAGCCTTATAACAGATGTAAACGCATTAGTACTGATTGAAACCAGTATTTACTTATCCACCCCTACCTCCAGCGCAGCCCGCCACACAAGAGCTAATATGATGGTTTATTGAACCCCAATAGTATGTTTCTATTTCTATTCGTTCATTACCCTACTCCCTATCCTAGCTGCGCCCGTAGTCTTGATCCACCTGACCTCCAGTGCAGTACCGACGCGACGGCGACGCCACAAGCTATGAAGGCTTAAACTTGTCCGACTTGACCGAGAAATACTCTACGTCATTGATCACAGCTTTTCAGCCCAAAGTAGCACGAGGAGGGCGGGTTTGAGCGGATTACGCCCTCCGATGGCCCGGAATCGACTCGCCCGCACAGGCACTGCGAGAAGCCCGGGACGCTTGCGCTGCCGAGTCGAAAGGCTATTCGATACAACTAGAATACTGTAATAATGTTTAATTTTGAATTCCGTCGTGTGTGGCTCCTGAAAGAGCGGACCTTGAAGCATTGACCACAAAGCAAACCACTAAAGCCATTGCAATGCAGACTCTGTGATGATCCGAACGGGTATGTTGTAATCTACGCAGCAAAATAAGGCGATACTGTTATTTCTGCCTCGTGCACGATTAACCCTACAGCTCTTATAAGGAGCACCGGCAGAACGGACGATGGTCTAGCACCCTTTTACCTGAAGATCCTCCAACATACAACACCTACACAGTCATTACATACAACCAAAAACAAAGCTGAAGCCTACATGCCTGAACAACACGCTCGTGAGTTAACCTATGTGTATCCATCTCGAAAGCCCCTAACCTTAAACTCCGCCAGCCCAAGTGCCCACCGCCCGACTGATGCTGAACGATTATCTCCAAGCATGGAGAAGACAAGATAAAGTCAGATGGACCGCGACTTCGCGAGGCCCACGTCAACGCCCCCATTGGACTGTAACCTGCTATCGTGCGTGCTCTCTTGTTCTTATGCTTTCACGCCTCCTAATCCTAGTACAGTATCAGACATTGCATACGGAACAGGCTACGGCCTCTCAAAAGCCCAGGCAAAGGAAAGAGCGGCCCAGGAGACCCTTTCCATCATCAATCGACAACATATCGCAGTTTGGAGTATTGAGTACTTCAAATGGGCGACCGATAATCGACCACCCCAACCCCCATACTCGACATGAATTCGGTGGGTCACACCGGAGAACCCTTCCTCATCTAGCACATCCAAGGACCACAGCTCGGACGATGGCTCCTATACTTTATCCTGTTATTTCATATTGCTAGTTTACTCTAGCGCTCATATGCATGCCACTATTTGAATCATTGTCTCGGAATATACTCAGTTGCAAAAACAATTACTGCATACATATAGCACTATTGAGAAATGAAAAGAAGACGCGTTTGGCGCGTCTAGGTACTAGAACTTGAAAGGAGAGGTGTCGCAGGAGAGCAAATCCCATAACGTTCAGATTAAGGGAAACTAAGATAGTTTGTCGAACCCTGTTCAACGTGTCTAAGAGGACCCAGGAAGGGTCCGCAATACCGAATCCACTCGGTCTTCGATAGTTTGAGCCACTAAGGGGGCATAGACGGGAATGCTGCTGCTTTGATAGTTTTCCGGAATGTCCACGCGGGGCATGTCCGGATATTTTCGTATGGTGTCATTCCAGACTCCATAGTGCCGGTGGCCCACCGCCTGCGCTGTCCATCCATAATCATGCATGAACCCAGGCGGGCTAAAGATTTCAATCACTGTGGAAAGACGGGTTGGGGCCATTGAAATAAGGTGGCTCAGACCATTTCCGTGTACACCGACCATAATCTGTCCAGACCTTAGAATCTATGAGATACACCAAGGCACAGACTCACCGTCGTTTTGGCTGCTATGGCCAACTGTTCTTCTTGAGAGAACTCTTGTGCTTTGATATCATGGAATTCCCATCCACGACGACGGGCCAGGGTGTCAAGTTCAGCGACGAGACTCTCATGAGCCTCATCAGTGAGACATCTCTTCCCACCTTGTCGGTTGATATACGTGATGACGATCGGCCATTCCTTTTGTGTCATTCCTCTCTCAGAGGCAACCTGTGGCTCGAAACTAGCGGTACTCGTGACGGCCATATTGATGATATCCTCCGAAACACCAGCAGCCCTGAGTACTGAGCGGCGAATTGGCTCCCACCACCATCTACTCAGGTTGCTTTCTACTGCCTCGTATGCCGCCGCGGCGATACGCTGCACCCTCGCACCAACGAGGTCGGTACGAAAGGAGGCAGAGCGATCTCCCAGGATCACATTGGAGAATCTCCAAGCCTTGTCGCCGAATCGAGTCATAAATATCCGGTCTGCCCAGTCTGGAGCGGTTTCTACAGTAATGAAAGGGAAAGCCGACTTGAGGTAGAAGGTGTTAAACTTTGACGAATCACGAATGTCCGAAGGGTCCAATCGGACGAAGATGGTCCTGGCAGGAGCTGGTATGGTGGCCTCTCCGAGCATAGTTATCGAAGGGTCCAGTGTGCCAGCGTAGAACATCCAAAACCCGAAAAAGCTTTCCGCTACAAAGTGCTATGTATGCCTCGTCAGAATTTAGTCGGTCAATAGAATGATTTGCCTACATAGAAATGTCTTGTAAATTGATTCGGGTCGTTGAACATCCACTGAGATCACGATCAGCCAAGTTCCCGTGATGGTCCTTACGACTTACCGTATTGCCTTCCACCTCCCAGACCTGGTCACCCCATCGTCTTTCAGCCTCTTCCCTTGAAATAAAGGACATCTCCCGGTCCGTAGGCTCTCGTTCACGGACACTCTCCTCAGTAGCATACCCAGGGAGACCCGTGGAGGTCATCATCCTTCTGGGTGGGAACCCGTTCTCCCAGCCTTCTTTACCGTCCGCAAGTGGGTTCGGCGGGTCATCGGGCGAACTGACGATAAACAATGTCCCATTAGACATGTACACGTTTTCGAACATGGTCCAACCCGCCGCATGGTTGAGCACTCTCGTACTCGGCCACCCATTCTTGGCAAGCGAGTAGCCGATGGGCAACTTGGGAGGAGGCGGCGCGGCAGGAGCAGGTTCCACCACGACTTTGACGGGAATCGAGGCAGCAGCATCGTCGAGATTTATATTAAACGCTGGAGCCGCATCCTGCCTGACCTCGTCCCCTCCCGGAAATGCGTTTGCCAACTCTTCAGAAGACCAGTCCTCGTACAGGCCGTCGTCTTTCTTCGGCGGAGACACGCCAAAAATGTGCGGATTGTTCGTTAGAATGCTTGTGTGTACACCTCTGCCCGAGATGGAGAAGAGGATCAGGGCTGCGATTGCCCCGACGGAGGCAAAGATCATGTCGCGGCGTGATACGCGCCTTACCATGCTGGACAGCATTCGATGAAGCCAATTTGCACGACGAAAACGATTGTGGTGGGTGGGGATCAACCCGTGCGGAGAGAGGTTTAAAGTGGGTCGGCGCCAGGAACCAAGTACTAGTAAGGCTACAGAGACGCCGACGCCTTCGGCCCGTTATGAAGTATTTCTTACTTTCCAACTGGTTGATCGTAAAGTTCATTGAGATTGCACGAACGAAAAGATGGGTGTAGGTATGGTTGTACAAAAAAAGACAGAGCCAAGCCAAGAGGCCACCCTCCTGGCGTAATACAGATACAAGGCGTCAAGGACAGGAGCAGGATGTGCGAGAATGTGCAGAACAAGGCAATAGAAAGGGGAGGGAAGCCGAGCCAAGAAAAAAAACATGCGAGTCCAAGAAGCTGAGGTTTAAAAATCTACGTGCAGAAGTGTATAGGGTACCAGCGAGAGAGGAAATCCGAGTCGTAAAAAATGAGTGACGTTGTTGCATCTTGCAGGATATCGTATTCGTAACAGATGGACAAAGAGCGCCGATTATCGTGATCCAAGAGGTTTCGAGAGCGACCAAGCCCTAAAGCGGCGAATCTCAAGCGGACGCTCGAGATCTTCGTCGCATTTGGCCCACTTCCATCGTCCAGCAGTAGGGCCAAGAGGAGGAATCTCATCCTCGTCATCATCGTCATCAAATTGCTTGGTCCTAAAGCCCAAGCGAGGGCGGTTGCTTCGTTCATACTGCCAGTACCTCTCGACGTGCGCGCGCCATTTGCCCTCGAGCTCCTCGTCATCAGACAAGGACGACGAAGCGTTAGGAAACTTGTCAGAAAAGGCAGCGAGACGGGCAGCGTTGAGGATCATGGCGCCGTGACTGGCATACGTAAAGAGCGTCTCTTCCGAGACGGGGACGAAGACGTCTGGCGAAATGACGATGCCGGGAACCGTGCACGTTTTCGAGGTGACGAGGCCGCCTGCGGGTGGGAGGACGTTCTCGCCAGACGGTCGACTGCGGTCGAGGGAGGGACGGCCAAAGGGGATGGGGGATGTCATTCCGCTTGACATGACAGGTTCGCTGCTCCATGGAGAGTGCATCGAACGTGTGCTTCCAAAGTTGCGGGGGCTAACGGGTCCATCAAGGCTGGAGCGACCGGCCGGTCGAGGGGCAATGCAGACGGAAACGTGCTATAGAGAGTATATGATTAATTAAAAAGGTTCCAACATATTTCGATCAATAGAATAAAACTCACCTGATGGGTCTGGACGCGTGCAAAGGCATCAAAGAACATCTTCTCGCCGATATTGGTTGCGGGAGGGATATCGCGTGCTTGGAGCATTCCACGGAACTCGTCTTCTAGCTCTTGCTGGACAGCCTGCTTTTCGTAGGACCAGACGGTAGGGAACAATTGCGACTCGATGACAACTTCGATATGGCCTCCAGGCTTGAGGACGCGCCAGACTTCTTTCAAAAGAGGCACCCATTTGGATTCAGGGATAGCCAATTCGAGGAACGCGAGACGGATATACTCGAATTCGCCAGAAGCGAATGGGAGCGTCTCGAAAAAGTTGCCCTGGCGGAACTTGATGCGGGCGATTTGCGCTTCGTTGAGTCCACGACGATCACGCATTTCTTGTGGCGTAAGGAACACGTTGACAAGATCGAATCCGACAAGGGTGGCGTTCTTGCATTCCTTGGCTGCGTCTGCGAGCCAGAATCCACGTCCACAGCCGACATCCAGGATACTCTTGAGCTTGGCAAAGTTGTCCATAGGTGTGAAATGATAAGCACTTTGCTGGAGCACGGTCGATAAGAGCTCTTGAGTGTGCTTTTCCCTGTCAAGCAGTCAGCAACCATCATCTTTTAGGAACAAAAATCTACTCACCCCTGGAGAACCATCTCCTCAAAGGAAAGGGGATAAGGCACATCAGCAGCCGCGTGCGCGTGCCTCCGAATACCATGACGAGTCTGAGTGCTCATCGGCATCTCATCCTCCTCGGGCAAACCACCAAACGTTCCAGGACCCTTTTGCGACCTTCCAGGTCTCGTACCAGCATTCGACGTTCCAGAGTACGAAACACCCGAAGTGAGCGAAGTGCTCGTGACGATACTGTCGGGTCGTTGCTTGCGCTGGAAGAGGGTACGGAGGGTCCGTTTCCGGCTACCGGTTTCCGAATCCGAGGTCAATGCTGGCTCGGGGACGTACGCGAGCGCCGCAGGCGTCTTTGGTGACGCAGAGGACGGTTGAGTCTCGGGCGTGACGGGCGACGCCTGCTTGTTCTCGCGGGGATGTCTCTCATCAACTGGAGTCGTCTGCAACGGCTCGAGATGTGGCTTAGGACGGACGATACGTCTCTGCGTGTTGATGCTAGTCCCACTGCTCGAAGTGAGCGTGGGCGAGAGAGCCTTTGTGCGCGGTGGGGGTGGTAGACTCCCATTGTTATTGGCATCAAACGTCGAGCGGCCAGGTGGGGCGCTCGTCACAATGTGTAAAGGCCCACGAACGGGCTGCTGACGTGCGCGCGCGGCTGTGGCTTCGATGGAGGCCGCGCTGGGTAGGATACGCTGACTTCCGGGTGATCGGGCACGCGATGGAATCGACATGAACGCATTGTCCTGGGAGGCGCGGAGCGGTCGGACAGGCGTGGGGCTTGTCGACTTGCTCCGGGCCGCCATCCCCGCGTGGGCCTGGGCGTCGTCGAATTTGTTCGCGCGTGGACTCTGTTCGAAAGCGTCCATGATCCGTGAGGCCGTGTTCATCGACGAACTCAATGTCGGTGTGCGAGAAGCAGGTGCTGGGCGCGGTGGGGCTGTTGGTGCGTTTGGGTCTGAAGGGTCTGGGAACGTCTTGGAGCGCTTTCGGCCTAGGAGTCGAGCCGGTGGCGGAGTCGATTTGGAAGTGGTGGGGAATGCACTGGGGGGCGAGGTGGGCGTTCGGTTCGGGTGTCGAGGCCTTTGGGCGGCGGCGGGGCTGGTGGTGCGTACATCTAATGTTGGAGATGGAGCGGGAGGTCTTCTTGGATTCTCTAGTGGTGTAGGCGACGGGGCGGTTCGCCTGGGGGTTTCTAAGGTAGGGGAGGCAAGTCCCCTGTTTGAGATGGCAGATCTACTATTCTCATTTGGAGAAGAGGGAAGGAGCGGTAAAGGCGCCTCTAGTCGCGACTTTGAGTTTGCTCGTGTATGTAAAGTCGGGGTAGAACGGGCAGGAGCAGAAGAAGAGGATACGATGGGAGGTCTAGCGCGAGCACTGCTCGCTGCGGTAGGCTCTGTGAGGCGTGAACTGCTCGCAAAAGGGATCGTCGGCCTGCTCCTGAGCGATGAAACGGGTGGTACTGGTGGCGGCGCCTTTGACGCAACCAACGGTGTGTTCGCTCTGCTCGACGGTGCACTCTTTGTAGGCGAGATTGCGGCTCCCAGTGGCAGAGGAGGCAGCGGTTGGGTTGGAATGGCCTTTTGCAGTGGCAGTGTACCTTTGTTTCCCAAAAAGGATGTGCTGCTGTTGGGGATGATGACTGGCATGGGTTCGGATGCCGATGGTTTATGGCGTGATGAAGAAAAAAGTGAAAAAGGACTTGATTTCTTGGAGGGAGTGGTTTGAGCACTGGTAGTGGGCTTTGTAGGCGATGAGCGCCCCTTGGGGAGCCTTGCTAGTGCATCTTGTAGCTTGCTATAGATGGAAGAATCGAGAGAGGGTTTCCTGTTGGATGGTAGCGTCGTCGTATTCTTAGATAGCATTGGGCGGGACATGGCGGATGGTGGTGCTACTGCGCGTGGCCCCCCAAACGTCGTCGTAAGATCTTCGTAAACAGACTGAAGAGCACCCCTGGAATGAGATCAACAGGAGGCGAGATTAATATTGGGGCAAAGGATGAATGTGGTAGAAGGCTAAGGTGTTATATGGTCGCAGAGTCGTCGTATCCCTAAGCAGTTTTCGCCATGCACCCGGCTTCAAGGAGGAGCCGTTTGAATTGAAATTGTGTATTTGTTATGCCATCGTGGTCGAGGGCAATTCATGGAATCGAATCGGATCTTCCGGCCTTTAGTGGACACCTTCGCCGCTAGCCACCCTTCCGAATTGGAAACTGCGTTCCAGATTATCGGTTTCATTTCCAAATAATTCCTAGAAAATGGAGGATCTACAGTTTTAAACTCTGACAATGCCACCACGTAAGAGAACAGCAAAACAGGTGGAGAATACGCCTGCTAAAAGGCAAAAAACGACCGAACAAGACGTAGAGGCTGTACCATCAGCAGTATCAGGCGAGCAGTCACGGGAGACGCGGGAGAAGGACGCGCCTGACCAGCGACAGGACGTCAAGGCTGAGAACGGCGAGGACGACGAGGACGACGAGCAGGACACAAAGATAGTTGCTCAAGCCCCCCAACGAGCATCGGATCTCTATCTCGACACGGTCAACCGCGCCGCGCTCGATTTCGACTTTGAAAAAGTGTGCTCAGTCTCACTCTCAAACATCAATATTTACGCCTGTCTCGTCTGTGGGAAATACTACCAAGGTCGTAGTAAACTAACCCCCGCGTTTGCGCACTCCATCCACGATGATCATCACGTCTTCATGAACCTCGAGTCTTCCCAGGTCAGTTCTCTCTCCTTTTTCTAATAGTTTACGACATCTAAGCTCACGCTACAGGTCTACATTCTCCCAGACGGCTACCCAGTCTCGGATCCTTCGCTGGACGACATCTCTCGCGTCCTCGCCCCTTCGTTCACAAAAGCCTCCATAACCGCCCTCTCCCGTCCCCAGACCGTATTCGACTTGTCAAACAACCCTTATACACCAGGCTATATAGGCCTGAACAACATCAAGGCAAACGATTACTTAAACGTGATCATCCACGCATTACTGCACGTCCCCCTCATCCGAAACATCCTCCTTCTCTCCAATTACACCGGCAAAGAACCCGAACTTCTTAAACGCTTTGCTACTCTCGCCAAAAAGATCTGGAACAGCCGTCTCTTCAAAGCTCAAGTCTCCCCACACGAATTTCTACAAGAAGTCGCACGCGTGTCGGCTGGAAAGTTTAAGATTACGCAACAAGGAGATCCTATCGAGTTTCTCGGTTGGTTGTTAAACGCGCTTCACAAGGATGCCGGCGGTACCAAGAAACGAAACTCGAGTATGATTTACCAGGCGTTTCAAGGTGAACTGAGGCTCGACACACAAGCCGTTATCGTCAGAGATGAACTCTCTGGTCACATGGATAGTGCGCGACCCGAATTCGACATTGACCGCGGTGCGTCTTTTTCGCCTCGACCTAGTACCCTCGTACTCATTGACCATTAGAGATCAAAACCGCTCGATCACCATTCTTATTCCTTGCAATCGAACTACCTCCACCCCCCCTGTTCCAAGACGCCGTCGAAGGAAAGAACATCATCCCCCAAGTAAGCATCTACTCAGTCCTCTCCAAATACGACGGCACAAACGCCCAAGAATCTACGGGCCAACTCAAAAGGTTCAAACTTCAACGATTACCACCCTACATTATCCTCCACTTTAAACGCTTTACCAAAAACTTTTTCGTCGAAGAGAAGAATCCGACCATTGTCAATTTCCCACTCAAAGGACTCGATTTCAAAGACTGTACGTGTACTCAAATACATGAGGGTAATCTATTGACGCGCCCTTGCAGTCGTCGACGTCCCTCCGGATGCAGCCAGCCTCCCGACAACGTACGACCTCCTCGCAAACATCACACACGAGTCCAACGCAGGAACAACACGTGATAAAGCGAACACGGCGTGGAAAGTCACCTTGCGTGCACCACCCTCATCCACAGCAGGCGGCGTAGGGGAAGAAGACACCTGGATCGGGATCCAAGATCTCATCGTCGAAAAGGTACAAAAAGAAATCATCTTCCTGGGTGAGACAGTACTGCAGATTTGGGAACGGTCAGACCTCGCGAATAAAGGCAAGCAGCCACAGCCAAAAAATAAAATGTCGAAAATGGAGGTGGATGTATAAGAGGCTGTACATAGTTTTTTGGTGTATGCAAGCAATGCATTGGTTAACCTCCATACTGGATGCTGGACTGTTTGGCTGGGTTGAATGTGGGCGCGTGCCGGGGCTGAATGGCCAGCGACTGGCTTGGACTGTCCCGGAAGTACGACGGCGCCTCTAATCGGTGGCGGCTGACGCCTATGCCGTTGCCGCCGTCTAGGAAGTTGATATTCTCCGGAGAATATGGTGGATGGGCGAATGACGAATAGAACGCGTTGAATGATGCCACCGCCGTGACCTTGATGTGCTGCTGGCCACTGACTCGACAATTTTGAATTTCTTGGACTCGTTAAACTCCAGCCCATTTTCATTGAATATTCGAGCAATCGAACTGGCCAGTTGAAGACTGAATCAGCTTAAAAATAGGAGCAAGTTATATTGACTCCGCCGCGTACGCTCGCAGATAGACGGCCCCCAGCGATCACGGGACGGTAATAATTACCCAAAAAAGAACAAAGGACGATGTACGATACAAGTCCAGAACCATCGCCTCGGGCTGAATGTGCGTCCTAATACCCAGCCTGCACAGTCATGATCACCCCTGTCGATACAGTCACGAGGGTTATGACTGACATCCCTTTTCCCATAGTGACAGACCTTGCGCATGATGCAGATCACGATGGTGGTCACGGTGCAGACGAATGTGCTCCACCCGTTCTCTTGCACGAACTTCAACACGATCAGACGTCCATATTGAGCATAGCAGCAGACGGGAGATACATTTACTCGGGAAGCCAGGCTCGTGACATTTTCGTCTGGGACCGCACGTCCCTCAGAATCAAGGCTACCCTCAAGGGACATACCGGGAGCGTGCTCGTATTGGAGACGTGTGAAGAGAAGAAATGGCTCTTTAGCGCTTCGGGTGACAGTACAGTGAGGATCTGGTCGACGGAGACACTGTCCATTCTCTATGTCATCGTCCCGCACCTGGATACAGATTCAGGGGACATTTACTCCCTCACGTACTCGCCAAAGCTATCTACAGTATACTTTGGCTGCCAAAATACATCTATACAGTGGCTCGACTTGTCAAATGTATCCACTCCACCCAACACGACGGGTCTGCGGATACAGGACAGCTCCTCGACACCGGGTACACCGGGCAAACGCTTTCACAAGTTTTTCGACAGCGTACCGCAATCCCAGCGGAATTCAGGTATTCAGTCGAAACACAAGAGAGATTCCTCACAACACTCGACCACGGGCTCACTGAACGAGGCGAACAGCATGTCTCCACCTGAATTACACGTCCCGCCGGAAAACGTCATCTCCTCCGCGCATTATGGTTACATTTACTGCATGGCGTTGTCCCCGTCACATCTCTATGGAGGGGATGGCCATTCAGATGAGGAGCTCTACCTCCTAACTGGCAGCGGAGACGAGGAAGTAAAGGTCCGTTTGGTCTTTTATGTTGGATTCTCTTTGGCTAACCAATAGCAGATGTGGCTCGCGACCAAGGAAGGGCTCACCGAAAAGCATACCTTTTCCGGGTGTGAAGGCGGTGTGCTTTCACTCATCGCACGCAATGGAACCATCTACGCAGGATGTCAAGATGGCAATATCAAGATATTTGACCAAGACACAAAGACTCTCTTGCGTACCTTACTCGTCAAAGTCCCACCCTCGTCAACCTCCAGTGCACATACAGAGGTCCATTCGACCCCACAAAGGGATCGAAATAGTGATGTACTATCCCTATCGATACTTGACGGGCATCTCTACGCGTGCATGGGCAATGGCTGGTGTCAGCGTTGGTGTGCCAGTTTTGTGACCAATGCTCTGTGGCAGGCTCATGAGGGTATCGGGCTTTCCTGCATTATTACTTCTGCCCCAGGACATGACCTCCAGTCTCAAGCTCCAGCAGAGTCCGGAAAAGCAATGCTATTGACAGGAGGCGCGGATGCCAACATCAAGGTGAGTTAATCTCGTCTATGTGGCTTCATCACCGTCTGATACATGTTTATTATCAGCTTTGGTTAATTGAAAGACCTTCTGTGATACGTTCCGATGCGGTGTTAGAAGAGACCAGCGAACAGGTCGAAGGTAGCCAAGTACCAGTTTGACGGTATATCTGGATGCTAATGAGTCGGTGAATAGGAGATCTTCAAGCGGCATTGGCGGAATTTGTTTCATTTCCTAGCGTCATTGGTGCCGAGTCGTACAGGGAAAGCTGCAGGCAGGCCGCATTGTGGCTCAGGCGATTGTTGTCGCAGGTACGTCTTGCTTCATATCCATAGCTCCATCTCATGGGCGTGTATGTGCAGCTTGGTGCCGAAACGACACTCATCCCAGTACGAGATGGCATCAATCCTTTGGTCCTTGCTACGTTCCGCGGTAGTGAAGAGCACAAGGATCGTCCGCGTGTGCTATTTTATGGGTACTTCTAGTCCGACGACCGTTGGTTTATTGCTTGGCTGATATACGCGTAGTCATTACGATGTGATCCCCGCCAAGAAGACGGGTTGGGAAAGCGATCCATTCAAGCTACAGGGCAAGAATGGGTATCTGTATGGACGTGGCGTATCGGATAATAAAGGCCCGATATTGGCTACTGCTTTTGCGATATCGGAGCTGCGCCGAAAGGTCGCTTTGGGCTTGGATATTGTCATGCTCATTGAGGGCGAAGAGGAGGCAGGGAGTCGTGGGTTTGAAGAAGTCGTGCGAAAACACAAGGTCTGAACTTGTGGACTGACTGCCGCATGAGAACCATATCTTACTTTACGTTTAGGATGATATTGGGCAGATCGATGCTATTCTCATCAGCAACTCTTATTGGATAGGAGAGGATATTCCGTGCATTACATATGGTTTACGCGGGGTAGTGCATGCCACAGTTGAGGTGGGTCTTTTCATAGCCGCCAAGAAAGCTTGTAACTTATCCCTATGGCAGATTTCTAACAACAGACCAGACTTGCACTCTGGTGTTGAAGGCGGCGGCATCACGGAGCCGATGTTCGACTTGGTCTCAATCTTGAACAGTATTTCTGATGGGAGGAAAATCATGATTCCCCGTACGTTTGGTCATGGATCTCATGATCAGGGCTAACGACCATGCCATTAGACTTCTATGACAATGTCAGACAGCAAAGTGAAGAGGAAAAGGAGCTCTACCAACTACTGGAGCGCGTGACCGGCCAATCCGCGAGCTACTTGACTGCCAAATGGAGGGAGCCATCACTTAGTATTCATTCTGTTCAAACTTCTGGACCAGGAAGTAGGTCCTGCCACTCAGGAGGAGCAGCCAAATTATTGACATTTCTACCCTCAGACCGTACTGTCATTCCAGCCAGTGTGAAAACCCAACTATCCGTGCGTATCGTCCCAGACCAGGATCTAGCGCAGATTGCCGACGGGCTGGAACTACATGTCCGCGAGTCTTTCGCCCGCTTGAAATCCCCAAACACCCTCAACGTATGTATATCAGTTGGTTTTGGGAATATTGCTCACTTTGCGTAGGTGACAGTGGACAAGGCTGCAGATTGGTGGCTTGGGAACATAGAAGGCCCATGGTTCCGGGCTCTCGAACGGGCAGTTGAAGAGGAATGGGGAACCAAACCACTGAAAATCCGTGAAGGAGGCTCGATTCCGTCGGTGCCTTTCTTAGAAAAGACATTTGCGTGTCCAGCGTTGCATTTGCCAATGGGTCAATCATCCGTGAGTGAATGTCCCAACCAGGCTTGAATCAAAAATAATCATCTCCTATGTAGGATCAAGCACACTTGGCCAACGAGAGGATCTCTGTGAATAATTTATTGAAGGGCAAGGCAGTTCTGGAAAGGTTCTTCCTAAGTATGGCGGCTGGAGAAAAGGACGTATGATTGTTAAGAGTATAGTCGTGCAGTTCATGTCATCGTGCGTGTCGAGAACCCATATCCATTCGTTTCCTCCAATGAACCGCGTCGAAGTCGAAGGCCAAGCTTGTGGCAAATAAACCCTTTTGTTGATTCCTACGTTCCCCAGTGCCAATGATCGGATCCTCCTTGCTTCACATCCGAACAGCATTAGGGATAGAAGATGCACACGTTTCAGAATATTTGATAGCCAAATGCGACTGGACCTGACCCCACCGGAGCTTTGGCATGCCCGCGCTTCAACTGAAGAACTATACCAATCTGAATTAACATGTATATCTTCTGCATCAAAGGGTATATCTCTGCATCAAAGGGCGAGATATATTAGGGCCCACCGAGACCCGGATGGTACCTGAACCGGAGGGTTTTGACAATTTGACAGGAGGGGTGATCTTTTTATAGCCGCCTTTTAGCTTCGACAAACACGAGGAACTCTCGACCCCTACCACATTCTGTGATTGATTACGAACATGGGCAACTGCATCTCAAAAGACCAAGCAAAAGATGCAGAAGAAGTAATTACCACTGTCGCTGGGCTAGCAGGTGACCAATTGAAACTCCCCACCTCTGAACAGAAGCCTACTCCTACCCCTGAACGCACAAACCTCCTTTCCCAACAATCCAATAAGGAATTCAAGGACGAGGTTGTTGACCCTCAGCGCACTGCTGCCATGCTTCAAATGGGAATCACTATTATAGATCTATTTGAAAAGACTGCAAAAGCTACGGAGATGGTGCTACCTAGTCCGTTGGGAGACGTTCTGGAGAAAGTCACGGGCGTGCTAAAAGTGCTCAAGGTTCGTCTCCTTATAATGTACAACGCAACTTCAACGCCTAATCCGCAAAATTGGATACTCATAGCAAATGGCCGAGAATAGAACTGCATGGCGGGACCTGCTCGATACCGTCGACAAACATCAAGAAATCTTCAATGGCCAATTGTCACGATTGAAGGTGGAAAATATGGTACCTGATCCAGACTCTCCCCTTCTTGGGCCTGTCATCGACTATTCAAAGTAAGTCGGCGGGGTTTGGAACTCGCGACTCTTATTGAGAAAGCACAGTTCTCTAGAAAAACTGGCAGCCAAAATTATGACTGAGGGTGGTTTATTGAACAAGGATGCAAAGGAGAGCCCCATGTGGGATAAGATTAAGACGTTTACGTTTCGCGCCATTCATGCCGACGACGAAAAGGCCACCATGGATGGTTATCTCAAGCAGCTCTCCAAGGCCATGGATCAATTCACAGTATGTGGATTGTTATAATTCACCTCAGCTTTTTCTGATTTCCGAAAGTTTACGTTGCAAATTTTCGTCGGCTTTACAACAGCCAACATCCAGGCGACGACAGACGCACTATCGACTGATGTCAAGGCGGTGCGCAAAGGAATGGACCAGCTCCAAGAAATGGTCGTCGTCAATGAACAGCCGGTTGATCATACCAACGATCTCAACGTTGGCCCGCTTGGTTCCCAACACAAGAAATGCCTCGAAGGAACCCGTGTCGATGTACTGGAAGAGATACGGGTTTGGGCTGGAGCAAAAGATAATACCAAGCCTGTGTACTGCATCGGAGATGTTGCCGGCACAGGCAAGTCTACCGTCTCTCTTACAATGTACGACGAGTGGGTAGCGCAGGGACCCACACCGTTGGCATTCTTCTTCTCTCAACAGGGAGTCTCCGTGAATACCGCGACCGACTTTTGTCTCTACATGAAGGAAACAATCAAGTCGTTGTTTGAAGGGCCAGAGCTAGAGGCGCATTGGAAGAAAGTGGAATCGTCTATCACCATTCTCAAGTCACAAAGCGTCGAACAGCAATGGAAAAAGCTCGTCTACGAGCCTCTTTGCATGATCCCAAAGTCTGAAGTTCGAGTCATGATCATTGATGCCCTTGACGAGTGCACATTTGCTACTAGATCTGATCTTCTCAAGTTGATCCTCACCGCCTGTGCCTCTGGCTCACTCCCACACATCCGCTTCTTCATCACTACTCGTAACGAGGTTGATATACTGAAAGTGCTCCGGAATGAAGCATATTCTAATTTCGTTATACACAAGGCTTTACGCAACACAGCAAACGCGAAGACAGATGTCGAGTTTTATGTTGACCACCGCCTCGACGAGGCCGGAATCTTCGTGTCTGCGCCTGAAGAGCGCCGCTTGCTCGTAGATCGCTGCGACGGCCTCTTTATTTTCGCAAAACTCGCGTGTCAATTGTTGGAGGATTGCAATGGGGGTGAAAAGCCTCTCAAAGACATTCTCAAGGAGTTCACCGAGTTGGACACCCTATATTTCAAGACTCTCGCCAATGCCGACAAAAAGCCGCAGTATACTCGACAGGTCCTCAAGGACATTCTTGGTGTCATCGTTGCGGCACATGAACCTCTCTCTATGACTGCAATCGCAGCCCTCCTTCCGACCTCGACCAAAGTAACCGACGTTGATAGTGTCGTTAGCAAATTAGGAAGCATTCTCGGAAGTGCAGGGGCGAATGATCCTGTCTATATCCTGCATGCGACCTTCACCGAATATCTTCTGAGGCAGAGTTGGGTACCCAAAGCTCAAGCTTCAAACGTTTATGCTATCACCAACGTCTACGCTATTAGCAAGGCTGTCAGTAACCGGAATATGGCTCGAAGCTGCCTATCTCTTCTTGTGAATGAACTCAAACGTAAGTATTAGTCATCTCGCTATATAACCTGCCTCTAACGCTAGTTTGAAGCGAATTCGGAGGGAGAGCCCTCAGCTGCGCTTAACTACGCAGCGTTGGTCTGGATATATCACGTTATCCCAGAGTTGCATATCAAAGACATATGCGACTTGATTAGAAGATTTTTCCGAGAAAAACTCCTCAGCTGGATTGAGTTAGGTGCCAGAACGTCGACATTGCCTGAATATATGCTCGCCATCGGCCGTTTGCAATCCTCCATGGAGGATGTGGGCAAGTCCCCTATTCAGACAATAGTAAGCCCCTAAAATTGATTTCAAACGTTTGACTGACATCAAGGAAAGACAGATGATGACATTCGGTGGTGTCATGATATTCTGAAGTTCCTTCGCTCAAACAATACCATCTTGCAAGCATCCCCCGAGGGCGTTTATTCGTCAGCCATGATGTTCACTTCGAGTGACAGTCTCGTTTATCAGAACTACGAACCCGCTCTGCGAGACTCGCTGCCCACCATAATATTGGGACTTCCTACCCAGGGTCCAGGCTCAACGGTGCTAACTGGCCATGATGGGGGCGTCATAGGCATACAAAGAATTATATACTCTCCTGAGGGTGATCTTATCGCGTCCGCTGCATCAAACTATGAGGCTCGGGAAGCAATGGTTTGGGACACCAACACGGGGGCTACGTTGGTCCATTATACCTCCCCAGACACACTATCAAGTTGTTTTGGAGCGCAATTTCTATCAGGAAAAAAGGAAGTGGCATTTGTATGGTCCGCCTACGGAGCTGTGGCCCCTTGGCACCTATGGAAACTGAGCTACGAAACAGATGAGCTCTCCTCTCCCCCTCTGCTGTTGGAAGGCGAAGGGCAGCTGCAGTCTGTCGTCTGGTCCACTGATCAGACTTACATCCTCTGCGGCACGTTGGAGGGCAAAATACTTCAGCTTTCTACGGAGACCGGCAAGGCTGTAGGGGAAAGCATAGCCGCACATGAAGGCAAGATCAATACTATTGCCCTCTCCCCCGACGGAACTGTGCTAGTTAGCACATCGGCTGACAAGAGGTTCAAGATTTGGACCGTGACTCCCCAGAAACTGACCGAATTATTCACCCGGGACTACCCGAGGGAAGATTATGGTGGATACTCGTACGAAACATACGGTGCCATGTTCAACCCTGCGGATCCGTCTTTGATAGCGGTGGCTACCGGAGACCTAGTAGTGATATATAACGTGAAGACGGGCTCGTTCTCATCCGGGTGTCCCGGACCGTTCGCCCTCGGCGGTATTCTATACTCACCGGATGGGAAGTATATCGCCGCCAAAGGGTGGGGTCAGCAGTACGCCGACCTCATAATTCAGAAAGACGACAAGACGCTTGAGAGAACCAAGCTGGAAACTGGTCACAGAGAACCCATCACTGCATTTGCGTTCTCCCCAGATCGCAAATACATGGCCACTGGGGCAAATGATCAAACCATCCGTATTCACGACCTTGCGGATGTTGGCCGCACGAGTGAAGTCAAGGGTCACCAAGCAGAGATTTATGCTTTGTCATTCTCCCCTGATCATAAGCGATGTGCATCTTGGGATTCTGGTGGATTGCTCTGTATCTGGAACTTGGAGACAGGAGACCTTGTTGGCGAACCAATGGCAACGGAGCAAACGACGAGTTTTCGCAACAATATCCAATATACCTCTGACGGGCAAGATGTTATTTCCGGGAACGACACTAGTAATCTGATGCGTATAAATTTCGAGACAAAGAAGATGGAACAAATTCCCTTTCCCATTAAACTCCCGTTCGCCGACGAGACATCACTCGAAGTTCACAAGATGGCGACTGCACCGGATGATACATCTTTGGCTATCATAGGATACGGATTCTTTGAAGACATGGGCCCGAAAGAGGTGCTATGCATCAGGCGAACGGATGCACCTCAAGACGCACCTGCAACCGTAATTATGTGGGGTGACCCAACACCTGCGCGCCTAGCGTACCACCCGAGCGGCGATTATATCTGCTACGGAGAAAAGGTGTGGGAGATTGCCACTCAGCCACCTACGGAAGTAGCGGGCGATAAAACCAAGACAATTCTAGAGGAAACTTTCCCTGTATTCCTTGGGTGTAGTGATGAATCGACCCATCACTTCATCGTCACTGTCGGACCTTCAATCTTCACCACGATCTCATTTCGCTCTCCAGTCAGGCAAACATTCCGCGTCCCACCAGAACTGTTCGCATGTGCGTTTGCAGCTCATGATGGACTCCTCGCTGTCGGAAGCCGTGATGGCCGTGTGACGGTCATCGATTTTACTCGCTTGCTCAAACCCGAGGAGACCAATCTCCTCTCTCGTATCCGTAAGTAGGCATAATAACAAACCTCAATGTTTGCTTATATAAATCCATAGGTGAAATGAGGAAAACGTCTGCTCAGCGGATTGCCAGTTCATGATAAACTTCTCATTGACATGCACCTAGCCCAATCTGATAAATATACGGCTTGATTGTGACATTTTCACCTCTCATATAATCCAACCATGTGCTATAGTTTAGCTCTGATGTAAAATACTCGCGGCTTTGAATCACAGTTTCCATTTCCTTCACCCGAAATCATCTGCGATCATCAGTTTAACGTGGAGTCGCCCTTTTGTCGTGCTCTTAGCGATCCAGAGAGCGATAGGTTTGGTTTAGAGTTGCTAAACATTGCAAAAGGTCGCTACCATGCCAGAACAAGAAAGTTGTTGTATTAGAGAGATTGTAGGGCCAAGTGTATTTGGCAAGGGCGACGGTCCCATCAATAGTGTATTGAGAGGTCAAGATGACTCTAAGAGCGCTCTCTTGGATAAAATGGTTGAAAGGCGGATCTCGAAGGTTGCTCAGTTTTCTGTAAAATGCCCAATATGAGACGACTAGTTGGTAAACAATGGTGACACGCACATATTTTCAGAACCCTTCAGACTTTTCTGATGTCTTGAGCGGCGGTTTCCAGTCATAATTCCACCCATCTCGTGAAGGCGTGTCTGTCGGAATCCTCAGGTCCCTTGGGAAAAGGCCTTCAATCCTTGCTTCCATTGCTCTCTTTTCCACCCCACGGTATTGTTTTAGCATTTCCTGTGTTTCTTCGTCCGTCGCTCTTGGGTCTGGTTTGCTGGTAGCAATTCGGTATAGTCGTCCGTCCGTCTTTTCTAGATCATCCATGGCACGTTTCATGCAGTCAAACTTGCGCTTCAACTCGGCTTCCCTGGCATCTCTCTTCGCCTTGGAAAAGACCACCCATGCCCGTTGAATTGTTTCATGGGCTTCTCGCGAAGTTATAACGCGTTCAAGCGCAGCTGGTGCATCTGGACGATGTAATCCTGTTGGTGCTGTGGATCTATCGAGCCGTGAAGGCGGGTAGAGCGCTGCTCGCATATTTTCCAATTTTGGATCTGCTCCACTTTTTTTCGAAGGAGTGTCTCGTGTATTTGTGGCATAACCCCTAATGCGTAATGTTTTTATGGAAAATACTCGTGTTTTCGATAAGGTGTTGAACATGTCTGGCTCTGAGTCGAGAAACAAAGCAAGACTGAGCCATGTCACTGACCATTCCGACGAGGAGTTTTACAAGGCATTGTACGAGCCTTACAACATTTAGTCGAGGAATATCTACTTCGTCTATACGATGTGCAAAAAAGGATAAAAAGGAAAAGGGGAAAGCCAAACCGGTCGTCAAAAAATCGACACGGAAGGGCGAAGTAGAGCCTCCGAAAAAAGCAAAACTGTCCCCCGAATCGGAGATGAAGATTATTATTCGAAAAGCGACAGCTGTATCGCAGCGGAACCAGAATAAAATGTCGATGGACGAAGCCATTCGTGTTCTACGGGTGCGTGCCTTTTTGACCTTTGGTGCAATTGAATCTAATATACACATACATGTGAACCAACTGATTTTATAGGCTGTAGAGGTACGCTCGCCGTGGTCAGCATACGAACTCCTCGTCAAAACCGCTGTCATGAGGGGAAGGCCAGTTCCTCGAGGGCAATTGGAACTTCCAAAAGACCCAAGAATGCACCAAGACGTTGTATTGTACTTTGCAGACGAGGGTCGCGCAGAGGAGGCATTACAAGCTGGCGCTTCATTTGCTGGAGGAGCGGATCTCATTCCCAAAGTAAAATTTCTACCATATGGATGTCGAAGATCCGGTTTTCATTCATTAAATAGGTACTAAGCGGCGAAATACAACCGACAAAGGTTTTCTCCACACCTTCACTCATTCCAGTAATCACACCAAAGTTGGCGCGGTTCTTGGGTCCCAAGAATCTCATGCCCTCTATCAAGAAAGGCACAGTATCCGACGATATTGCCGGTACCATCAAAGCGACACAGGGTAGCTTTGCTTGGAAAGGAGACAAAATGGGCACGATTCAGGCTGTGATTGGCAGGGTACGACTAATACACCGGTCATATGATTGCATGAGACCTGATTTATTTCAATAGATGCACTTTGCTCCAGAGGATGTTATTGCGAACATCAAGGCATTTATGAAATCCGTTCACGAGAACTCGCGAGACCCAGATGATGCCTTAACACAACGGAAATCGAAGAAAATGAGTATGTGATGACCCGTTTTCTGTCTACTTCCTCTCTTTACTAAATTCATTTGTAGATTCGGTTTCTATACTCTCTGTTCGACTAAGCTCGAGACAAGGCCCCGGGATACAATTAGAGCATGTTTAATAATCTATGATTGTGGATAGTCTGGTTTTGCTTGATTTGACGGTGCTAGAGATTCCTTGGCCTTGGCAGCCTTTTCTGCCCTTGAAAATCAGTTTAGTATACTGTCCCTGGATGAAATAGGAATGCACACTCTTGTCTCGCAATACTTTGGTCAATCATAGGCTTGAGGATATAAAATGCCGAGGCAATGCCTTAACCATGATTAATAAGTCTAATGGATTTGCCATTTTATTTAGTAGCTCACCTACGACACCCGCAAAGACAATCTCACTTCTTCCTCGCATCGACGTAGGGAGCAACAATTTTGGGCAACATGTGGTACCAGGCTCTTATTCGTCAGCCACTGTGGGTTGACGCGTCCCTTTCACTCGAGACTTCACAATGTCCAACTGGATAAAGTCTTATACGCATCTCAAAGACCGTCCACATGGAGACAAAGCGCTCGAGTTACTCCAGCGTATCGCGTCCCTTGTCATGCCCATCATGCGTGCTAGAGGCTGGGTACTCCCTGTCCTTAGCGAGTTTTTCCCTTCAAATCCTGGACTTCTAGGTGCGTAAAAGTCGTAATAGCGAGGCGTACAGATGGTAGCGACAAGTGGCAACGTTACTAACTCTTCCTAGGCATGAGTAAGATACCGCAACTTAGCTATACGGGAATGTGTTAACCTGGCTTTAGATGTCAACCATGGGCAGAAAATCTATATTCGACTCCGACATGCTCATCGTCCTGACACATTTTTTGATGAAGAGGAGCTCATCGGCACCATGCTTCATGAAGTTGGTATCCTTTTATTCTGAAAGTGACTCTTTTCTAATGAACCGCTGCTTTAGCTAACACATAATGTCCACGGACCGCACGACGACAAGTTCTACAAGGTAACCTTCCTCGCCATTCTCATCTGAAATCGCAAACTAAGTACCAACAGTACCTCTCTGGTCTCGAAGACGAGTATTACAAGCTTCGTGCTAATGGTTATGCTGGTGAGGGCTTCCATTCTACAGGAAAACGACTCGGTCAAGGGGTCAGCCACAACGTCCCAATGCACCAAGCCAAGTCGCAGGCTGTTTTGGCCGCCGAAAAGCGTGCAATAGCTGCAGGCATTATGGGCAGTAGTGGAGGTCGAAAACTTGGTGGCGTGTCAAAGTTAGGAACGACGATGAAAACCCCTCGCGAAATGGCAGCAGAGGTAGTCACACATGACTTTGGTTTGCTTTCTACTTCTAATCTCATTTACAGGCGGCAGAAAGACGAGCACGTGATGAAAAAACGTGTGGCTCCATCTCTGACGATGCTATACAACGCGAATCAGCTAAGGCCGCTGAGGAGAGTATCCTTGACATACCAGATATCGACGTACCACCCTCTCCGCCTACCGCTTCTACGTCCACGCTGCTCCCACCGCCCAATAAACGATCCCTCCCATCTCCCGAAAGATCGGCAACAGCGCCGGACTACGGTTCGAAGCGTCAGAGGAAAGACGAAGGGGTTGATTGGACCTCGTTATCTCCAGCGGCAGCCGCTGCATGGCGAAGGCAGGCTGGTATATCACAGACATCTTCTGACTACGAGGTTGCAACTAGTAGCGGAAGTGCTCCTAGACCACCGCGGCGCGCGGCCACCGATATTGGAGGGAAGGGTTGGGACTGCAAGGTTTGCACTTTGGTCAATCGACCACTCGCACTGACGTGTGAAGCCTGCGGAGCATACAAGCCTATTGATCCGTTAATGGGATGGACGTGCTTAGAATGCGGGGAAGGGGGAAATGCCGTCGAGTGGTGGACGTGCAAGAAATGCGGGAGGATGAAAAGTGAGGCTGCGGGTGGATAAGTTACTGGGTTTGCTCTTTACTTGGGTTATGTTATTTCTGGTTTAGTCTGGCGTATTTTATAAGTATATTGGCCGTGCAACCAAAAAAAATTGGCGCGGAAAGTGAGAACTGCTACAAGAAGACATTGCAGAGTATCTTCCATACCATAATGCCCAGCCTGGAATCGATTCTTGTACCCCGGTGTGGCTGACAAGGATTGTTGAACACGTCAAACTATTGACGAAATTCCTTTGAAAGCCACCCATATTGCAAACCTTGGGTCTAATAAGGAAGTGCCCGACTTATCCCCAATAGACCATAGTTTCCAGCCTGCCATCTGACCCCACTGTGTCAAGAATTCCCGCACGACGTCTTCGTCTCGCAGTTCCATCACAACGAGTACAATGCTCCTCTCTGGAGTGGTGTATAGATCTATCGTGGTAAGTAACGGAGGGATCAACGATGGGTTATATACGCAATCAACCGCGAGTATCAGATCATATCCTGGGCTATTTTCTTGGTTGCGATCCATTTGACTTGCGTTGTTATTGAAATGGTTCTTCAAAAAGAGACGTTCCCGTGTGGCTGGTGGGCAATTCTGCACATCATTCCAATCCAAAGCGTCGTACGACAGTCTATTAGGACAATCGACGAGTAGTGTAGAGTTGATGGAAATGTTCTTTCTGATCAGAGGGACCAGATCTGGCAGGTCGGTACATGTGTAGTGATGCGTAAATGGTGCTAAAATGAGGCTCAAAAGACCAGTGCCACTGCCAAGCTCGAGTACGTTTGCTGTGGATAGGACTTCTTTGTTGAAGAAACAACCACTCGGATCTGTGACATGTAGTTGCTGTAATAGAACTTGGGCAAGAAGGATGCTGCCGTCTGGGTTCAGAGATCTGTGTGGGATGTATGGCTTATATTTACCTTCCTCTCCATACTCCTCCTCCTAGACAAGGGTGTTCACCTCAACCCGAAGTGCTAAGTCAAGACTCACCTGTGTCTCCGGCCCGGCTTCTCAAAGCTGTGATATTTTGCGCCAAAGAGACGTCTAATCTTTTGCTTATAACCCTGTTATTTGACTTTTGTCTCCTTTGAGACTTTGCAGAGTTGTCCTCTACGTTGTACGAGAATTGTAGGTCCACACTATCGTTTCGTTGATCGACTAAGCCAAGAGCAGAACGGTTGGAACCATCAGACTGAACAATCAAGTCGAGGTCGTCTCTGGTCAAAGGATCAAACCCCGCACGACGTGCATAAAGTATGAACAGCTAAAGTATAGGTTAGGTATGTGAAATGGATGCGCATTCGATTTAAACCTCTTCTTCAACATCTTCGATCTTCTCCCCAAGAAATGCTGCATTTATTAGCGCAGGCATTCTCGAGGGAGTGGCTTCCATAGTTAGGGAGAGGAACAAGATCTGGCCTTACCACACAGGAGCGGTTACCAGAGTTAATGCCTTGACCGTGGTGAGGGTATGGTGTCAATTACTAAAGAAAGCGTCCGAATATACACAAGCAAACTGTCCTTCTCCAAGCATCTTAGCTTGGGTGGCATACAAATAGAGCATCAGAGAAGTTGGAGGCCAATCAAATGGAACATCGAAACAAAGACAACCAACACAATACTGGCATGGATTGCCTTTGCAGAATTGCGGGGATTTGATGGATTCTGGCTAGTGTTAGTGCCAGAGGGAGTTACGGAACCATTTGTTGCACCATCTCCACTGGGTATAATAAAGGAATGAGCGAAACAGGATGCAGGCGAATGTGTCATGCTACTGACACTGGGATGGATTGAGGGAAAGAGAACACATTCTGAGGGTCATACGTTGCTTTGATACTACTCAGGCGCTGAATATTGCTTCCGAAATATTGCGACTGCCACTGCTGTGCAGTTAGGGTAGGATCAATGTAGTTGGGATCTGTAGACGCGAGTGAGTTATACGAACGAGGAGAGAAAACTGGGAATACGCACAAGCCGCTGCAGGGTTCGCAGAAATGGACGTAACCATATTGTTGATGATATCAATGCCGTCCGCTGGATATGGAGCATTGTTGTTTGAAGAACCGTAGAACTGGATGACGAGCAATGCGTTACGATGAGCAAACGAGGACGAATTTGCATCGAAATCCGATGAGATTGCACCACCGTACAGATCGGCCTGGGCAAACCAATTGATGTCTGAGTTGGCGGCTGTCTGCATCAGGTAATTTCCCCAGCTCGTGAGGGCTGCATTGTCCAGAAGGTCCGTGGTCACCAACGACTTTGCGAAGAAGGTATCGGGTGGGCTGGGTCCTGCTGTGACCAATTGCTCGCCATAGCCGTTTGCTACAAGGACGCGTGTCCAGTCCGTGTACTCGTCTGCGGTAGAAACGGTAGCGCTGAGAGACAGAACGAGACTCGCTACGAGATAGTTGAAATTGGCCTTGGTACCAAAGTAATTCCCGATGAGTTGGACGCCAATCCCGCCGTTGCCGTTGGGACCCATAGAAAAGGCTATTGCGATTTCCTTTGGTGCCGTCTGCGCAAATGACTGATACTGGGAAAAAGCAGAAGCAAACGCAGCAGCACTCGTGTAAGCTGGGAGATCAATCGAGAAGAACACCGTCGTGGGTGGCGCCGGTAGCGTAGAATACGTCCATGAAGTGACAATGCCGTAGGATGGGGCGGCACCTTTTAGAGCCTACAAGATACGTTAACAGCTGAGCACGAGCAGGTGTGTGTTTCCTACCCAAAACAAGTCCGGGTTAGACGAATTTGAAGCGGTCACGGTTTGGCCATTTGCTAGTACGACTTCTGCGCTAACTACCCTATCGAGGAGAAGCCCACCCATTCTACTAAAGGGCCCGTATCCACCATATGAAGTGTGTCCTCCCGTGCCAACTTTGGGACACGTACCATGAGGGAGAGCCAATTGGCCATGCTCCCACAGGTATGTAGCAACTTCTCCCAAACGATTTCCTGTCTGTACAACTGCGTTACTACCGCTCAGGGATATACTCTTCAACGCGGACAAGTCACAGACGAGAGCGCCATCCACGCCTCCCAAGCCATAACCAGCATAGCTGTAACCGGAATCAGGAAACGTCCGCATCCAAACCGACCGTCTAGCACTCACGAATGACCCCCACTGCGAGCGACTACGGGCACACCGAGACTAGCACCGCACTTTACTAGTGTCTCCACGTCTTGAACCGAGTTACTATGGGTCGCGGGCTCAGTAATGTGATTCTACGCTGCTATGCTGGACATGCAGAAACACGTACGGGAGAACGATTGCGGCTGGAGTATAGGACAGCCTAGCATTAAATGTTTGACTTTCTGATTGAAATGCCGGATCTCCTGGGAGGGTCACGTTGAGACCCGTCAAGCAAGAGGTCACATCTGCTCTGACATTGACAACGCGTGCATCAACGACCGTATACAGGCACAAAAGGGTCGTAAATAGCGCATAAATTGTAGTTTGTCGACAGGAGGAGGTACTGAAGCGACTGTCCATTTTTTATGCAAAAATATCAAAGGCGATGGGCGGCTCCAAGACCATAAAGTATCGTTGATCGAAAATAAGACGCACCAATTCAAGAGGTGGTCATCAAATTAAGTCACGCACGGTTCGGCCATTTCAAGTCTCACAGCCTTTTGTTTCTTTGTTGGACCTACACTGCCTCTGGCATCCTACCAGCCAGTCGCTCCACTGCGCGCTCAGTACTTGCTCATTCTGATTGGAGGACGAGCGATACTTTGTGTGATATGATTGGCGGCGATTGACAGGGATAACGAAGAGCTTCTTGTTCAGTCTCTTGTCGTATTACAACGTTGAACTGGCCATTTTTCAGCACGAAAACCAGGCATTAGGAGAGTCTAGATGTCAACTATACGCGCGTTTGGTTTGGCTGTCGAAATCATTTTGACGGCTGCGCTCACTATGAGCTGAGGCGAGATAACTCGTCGAAGAACAATATGATCCGTTTTGCATTTGATCCGAATACTAGGGTCTTTTTTCTTTTCTCTGCAAGGGCCTGTCGGTTACTCCCAGACTTCTTCTTTCTTACGCGCGTAGATTCCCTCTCCCCGCATGGGTCGCAGGGCGGCTTGTTCATGGTAGAGTGCGGCTAAAAGCTTATTAGGCGATGCTGGGATGATTCCATAATGCTGGTCCCGAGGGTTGGTCCTACTCGCTTCACGTCACTCTCACCACGATGCAAGGGGTCCGAATGCCGAGAGAATGTTTGTATTGGAAAAGACGAGACGGGTGAGAGAATTTCCTGGGTCCACTTACGCCAAATCTTAATTTCTACAGGTCGAAAAGATGGCTAATGCGCCTACGCGCCCATGAGCGCGTGTATTGCTCCCTCGTGTGCGCTCTTGACAATGATCTCACAAATAGATGATCGGGCAATTCCGTACCATTTACTCGTTATCTTCCAACAGGTGACGTGTCACGGATCCTCGGTCACGGCTTTTCACACTGCTTGACAGCCCATCCCAACGGGCATGCTGGACCGAATCGCACAGGAAGCCCGATTACTTTTTGAATGAAGAGTTATCAAAGAATACTGTATGTTTTTGGGAGAATGACGGTATGCTCCGCTCCAAGGCTTCTCACGACGGTGTGGAAGCAAGCCCGCATCACCATTTCGTTCTCACAAGGATGGGGGTTGAGAAACGCTAGCCCCACTTTCTTTGTGATAAGCCAGGGTCGCTGAAAGGCCGAATACTTAGGACCATACCTTAGGTCGGGTCGGGGGCTATGCAAAAGGTACGTAGAGGTAAAGGTGTCTGGCATGCATTGCCTCTAGACGAGGCACAAACTAACCTTTTTATCGTATAGACAATCTCGTGACGTTATTCTAGTACAGACGTATGAATAATACAGCATTGCTTTCAACTAGTGGCGTCTTCTTCCTCGAGGGGCAATGCGAAAACGGACCAGCAATTAGCCCAGGGAGAGAACGACGGAGTTTTGTGAGAAGAGATCGATCAATTGCTTCGTCTGCGAGAAAACTCAGGAAATGGCGTGTGATCCACAAGGGAGAATACGTATGTTTGACGTTCTGATAGTGCAGTGAAGGCGGCATGCAGTCAGAGTGGCGGTGCGTGTTGTGGGTGTGCAAAACTGACAAGAATTGGGTTCGGGAAAAGAGTGGCTCGAATACGATAGGCTAGTATCGTAAAGCAGATTTAAATCCGTTACCATGATTACAATAGGGGGCGGGATAGGCAAAAGGCGAGCTGGGCAGATGTCCGAGCGCGTCTAATGGTACGGCGGTTGAGAGGTACTGCCCAGAGGGATGACGAAAGGGTGCAAGCGATGCACATTAGAAGGGAATATAAAAGGAGTGGACTCTGAGGTGAACTGGCGTCTCACTTTGAAGAGCCCCAATCCTGCCAGCCAGGAAATAAGAGACAAAACCAATTACTCCTATAACTATGAACGCATATCCCTACGAAATCCGACAGCCTACGCTGTTACAACATTCGAAAGTGGACAGTATCCAAATTCGGAGACAATATCGACAGAATATCTTAGAGAATCGAAGGCATCGAGGCAGCACTACCAGCACTACTACGAGCGGTGGCAGCACAGCCACGGGCCAACACTTGGTCTCCCCTTCTACCGCCGTCACCCCATCTTCGTCCATGTCCCTCGATAGCTCTTTTCCTTACGAGCTCCCAATGGAGTGGCGGCCCTCCCAGTTTTCAGAATATCAGCCTTATCCTTCCCCGTATCCTTCCCCTGCGCCTACTTATGTTCCCAGGCCATCGCATACCACGGGCAATCATTCGTCCGTGAGCAACGCTACCGCTCCAACAGCGAGCCCTACACTTTCTTCTACATCTAGTCCTCATCATGGACCTTCTCACGCTCATTCTCATTCACATACGTCCCATAACGCACCCATCGATCCTACTCTCCAAGAGCCATATGCTCATTCTTGGTCTCACCCCCAATCACAACAGAGCCCAATAGGAAACCACTCTCAAATCCTTAATCCTGCAAATTCTTATGCCACGCCCCCTCCGAGCGCAAAGCCAGCTTCGGCCATGTCCCGTCAGGAGCTCGAGCAAGAACTTTCTCGCCTCAAAACACGTGTCAATGAACTCGAAGTCGTCCATCACTGGTTCGAACTCAAAGGTATGCGTGGAGCTGCCGCGGCTGCTGCTGCTGTAGGCGCCGGCGGCGAATCAGACGTCCACCACCATGGACATCCTCGCGCGAGTATTGGCCATGCCGGTGGCCCTGGTGCTGGTCATCATCATCATCACCACCAACACAATAGCAGTATCCACTCGGTCCCGAGCATACCCCCTGCGGCCCTTACTCCACCAAGCAGCAATTCATCCGAGCACCAACTCCCCATCATCGGTGGCGTAGCACCCACCGAAGAATTCGCCGCTTCTTGGAGGGCTCGTACAGATGCTCGTATCAAACGGTTCTGTGCCCTGAACCGTGCCGGAAACGCATTGTGTGCATGGCATGACTCTAGACGCGAGAGGAGGGCTTATCCGCCTCGCCAAGCACCGCCCGGTTATCTCAATTGTGGTTGCACGGAGGAAGAGGGTGAGTGACAATTTTTTTTACAATTTTTTTAAAGACCAAATTTCTGATTTTCACGAAATTTCATATTTCTCCTTTTTTTCGACATTTCTGTCGATCTCACTTCGGCCGCAAACTTAATCGCCCATCAGCCCTGTTCGAAGAGTCTCTCGCTCGCCATGGCGTCGGTTCCTACCATCCCGGCGAAATGGTTCGGATGGACCCAGCTCTCCGGAATCCTCTCCTCAAATTGCTCGAGCGCCGCTTTGGCTACGTCGATGGCGATTTCGAGCGCGACCCCGCCTCTGGTCTCTGGGTCGATGGTGAAGGTTCCGAACTTTGGGAGACAATTCTCCCAAGTGGTAAGCCGCCCGTCAGTGGAGGCAGAAAGCGTGGAGAGACCAAGTAGAAGCATCACGCTTGACGCTCGACGCGCGGCTCGCCAGTTCGGTCAACCCCACCACAAAGGAGAAGGAGAGTTTAACAACAAATTCGCCAATTTTTTTTCTTATTCTCTATGCTCCTCTCTGGTCACTTGGGTATACTGGGCCAGCCTCGCTCTGGCGCCAGTCTCTTTTTCTCTGGTTCACTCACTCACTCCCTCATACCACACTCAACTCACATCACCATCATCTTAACCTCATTATCATGGCCTTGTCGTATATATCCAGGCCACCGACGCATGACCTAACGATATTGGGATCGGTTCACCAAACCTATGGCCACTCTACCATATTCGAACACCCCACTCCAAACCCCCCTACGACACTTCGCTGCGCTACCAAGTTCCGTTTTCACACAGACCGTAACGTATGCGAACCAAAACTGCGATTCGCACCAAACAACTCCATGCATGCCATGATTCCTTTGTTTTCTCTTTTTCCTCGGGTAAATCGATGTTGTCGCGTTTTATAGACACGATTGAACATCGTTCGGTTGTAATTTGCTATTCCTGTCTGTCGAGTTATGCTCTCCACTATTGGCACTTTTTTGTTGTTGCTGCTGCTGCTGTTGTGCATGGACTAGCCTGACCCGACCCCTCCCTTTTCTTGTTTAACCATCCCCAGTCGCCGGATCTGGTTGTGTTGTTTTTGCGCAATTTCTCGCATCGAATGCGGACACTTCTGTGACATTACTAAATCCACTCTTCTGCGCGCTCAGACGCGCAGTGCATCATGTACCACTACTATGTATGATCTAACTTGTGACACAATTCGTAGAAATTTTCAGCTTCTCGATACACATACACTCTAAAACGAGTTTTGAAATTGTGATACAACCTCTCTGTCCTATGACCACATTTTTTGGAGCTTTTTTTAATCGTTGGAGCGAGTAAGACGTTGGAGTCAATGCCTGATGCACACACCCCGAAACGGCGGCGGAGAAATGAGTGGCTCCAAGGAGTGAATGATGAATTTCGCCTGTCCCATTTGAACGTTTGTCAATTTTCGACCAAAGAGAAAAGGAAATCTTTTTTAGTAATCGCAATTGAACCGAAGTCGCTTGAGTCTCGGCAATTGATCCAGACCGAGAGTGCGAATGGATAATTTCCTTGTAGAGCCGAGAGTGTGGGATATCGTGTGGTGGCCCCACCCTGAGCAGCAAAAGCGGGCGCTTCCGGGAACAGACGGTCAGTGATTCTGATGGCCCATTTGGTACTGGATGCTTTGGTGCTGCTACGGCTGAAAACACGCATGTTACACGCACCATTCATTGACAACTGAATCCTGCAAAAAAAAACCCGGACAGCCCCGCTTCGCCGAGGTTGCAGTCCAAATTGTGCGCGATAACGCTCGATAGTAGTCCTCATCCCTGGTTGCTCCACTTTGGACCGCTACGCTGGTAGAAGGGTGTCAATTCAAACGTAAGATCCTCCTCTTGTTTTACTTTTTTCCCCTTTGATTCGGTCCTTTTAGTTCGCTTCCTTGAAGAAAAGCAAAATGGGGAACGACACGGTCCCAATTGAACTGTAAAGGCTGCCAACGTACGTGATTGGTTATGTAAAGGACTTGCATTACCAAAGGCAGCTGATTAGAGCCTGTCCTGCGGGTGGTAAAGTGTGTCAAGTAAGCTCTCTGAGAGTGGAGCTCGCCACCCCCCTGTTCCACCACGAGCAAATTGTATTTCGTATACAGGGGTGGAGGTAGTCATCACGCACGGGCGTATTCGGTTGGCCTGCAACAGACGAGTGGTTAGGCGTTATCAGTCCATAGAAAAAAGTTTTCTATTATATTAAAATCCGTTTTGTTTTGGCTTAATTGATTCTACTGGCGCTTCCATTTTGCCACTCGCCGGAGAAGCTTGGAAGAATAATCCTGCGATCGCTGGCATTGGGGAGTGGCATCTGTGATTGGTCAGAATATGATGAGGGCAATTCACCGAGATCGAGTCGCCGGCCTTTCAGTGTTGATAACAGGGCGCCGGGGTCGGAGTTTAGGGTAGGCAAAATATGCGCACATTTTGGTGTGATAATTCGCAAGAGCGGGTATCGCCAGGGCTTGAAGGGAGGGACAAAAAAAAGTCGTTTTCAAATCATTAGAAAAACAAAAACAAAAAATGTGATGAATTGCGGTACAGCCATGGAAAGAAACCGTCCGAACCGGAGAGCGTCCAATAATGCGCGAGATTGGGAGGAAAAAGGAGAAAAATATCTGCATGTGATTGGAGTTGATTAAGAGAGTGGCATTGGGGAGAGGCAGTTCCTTGGGGCCACTGTCAGCCGGGTGCCGCCGAAGGGTGGATAAAATTTTGGCTAGCACGAGGAGGCCGTCCGTGAAGAGTTTGTCATCAAGCCACCGGGAGATGGAGTAATTTCGGGAGAGCCAAGTGGACTAGCTTCTGTAGAGACCTCTGGTATCGTGAACAAGGAGGACCTGGAATGCGACCCGTTGAGGTTCACGCCCAGGGTCGTCGCGGCGACATGCAACTCGGCCGAGTCAGGGAGATTTCCTGCAGATTCTCGAACCATCAGAAGGTTGCGCAGCCTGTCACCAATGCTCAACCCTGCGTCACTTGGCATCTCAGCGGCACAGTGGCTGCCTTGGGAGGGAGACATTGACGAAATGGTCGAAGGACTGCCAGGCTCGTTTGTCACTTTGGGAGGAAGCGGAAATTCATAGTCTTGCTTTTCACGAGATGATTGGGATCGAGGACTCGATGGTGCTGGACTTAGATGAACGGTCTCGAACTTGGGCGAGGCTTGGGCGACTGCGGTACCAGGTGTAAACAATTGTTCTCGTTTCTTGTATACGATTCCACCATGTTCCAGATCGTTTCTTTCATTCTCTTGCAAGCGTTTCCCTTTACGACGAGCGAGCCGGTCCCAGACTAGATACGCGATGATGCCTGAGCAGACAACGTAAAGAGAAACAACAGAGACAAGAATTCCCGTGTATCCTATCAGGTTATGAGCATCAAGAGTCAGAGGGAGAGGTCGAAGATGCGTACCAGTGGGGCTGAGCTGAAGGTGTGTCATAGGTTGGGTGTCGTAATTAGATACCTGCATAGGTGATCTATCCATTCTGTAGTATTGTGGTGTATATTGCGTTGTTCTTTGAAAATGCTCAGTTACCAGCCATAGGGAGTGAGTGGCTGGACGTTTGCCACTCTGGAAACTCGACAAGACTTACTATTCTGAGATGAAGACTCCTGTACTGTTCAATAACTTATAAGAGAGTGTTGTGGCAAAAAGAGCGTGATAGCTGGCGGGGTCAACAAGTCGGAGTTGCAATCTAGTAGCACCTCGTCTAATTACAAATAAATAAATAAAATATAATGAAAACGGTTTATAAGATTTATTTAATATTATGAGCTTTCCACTTTGGGTATCTCAGCCACAGTCGTGAAGTCAGACCGAACTTGATCTCAAACTACAATCGTCGGCGGGCCGTCAACTTCTCTAGTGCCCCCTCAAAATTACTTCCCAACAATATGCAGCGCGTTCTTGACTCTTCTCCTGTTATTTTGGATCCTGTTCCACGCTCGCCAGCCCCTAGACGGTCCTTGAAGCGAACGGCATCGGTTGCCTCGTTGCCTACGCCTCCACGCTCAGCTCGTAGCAAAAAGAGAGCTCGTAAAGATATCTCTGACGAAGAAAAAGAGGAGTTGGAGGACAGCAGCAGCGCTGGCGAGTCGTCAACCAAACCGCTGGCCCGTGTTCTCTTCAAGCCAAAGGGTGTTGCCAGCAAAACAAAGGTACCAGCCAAACGTACCGATGAGGAGACTGCCGAAGATGTTTTTTGGGATGGTCCTTTGCTTACCAAGGAGTCTCCCAAGGCCAAGAAAACAAAAGCACCTTCTACAATTGGAAGTGCTCCCGTCTCGCCTCCGCATTCGAGCTCAAAACAAGTTGGTCCGAGGTTCCAGACCCCTCCTCCGTTAAAAGACAGGCCAGCAAGTCGTGCAGTGTCCAGTGGCGGCGGACCACCATTGGTTGTACCAGAAGACGAGGATGGTCCACTGCGAGACTCGCCAAACAACCTCTTTCTTGTTAGCTCCAAGGCTGCTCACTCTCCAGTTCCGGTGGCAGATGAAGCGGAGGAGTTCGAAGAGCCACCTACCGTCTCCTATGTCTTGTACGTATGCTGACTCATATCGACAAACCCCTTCGCTAACCTTATCTTTTGTTTAGCCGGGGCAAGCGTCAGGATTTCCCAAACCCTCTATATAACCTACCCGCCGAGGTGCATGAACGATCCAAACTTCCTCTAGAGCATCCCGACTTCAGTCCCTCACCTTCCATAAAGCCAAAGCGTTTGTTCTCAGAAGAGTTGACAAAACGGACGTCGAAGCGGAGGCGAACCCCCAGCGCATCCCCACCATCATCTATACCCACCCGTCCTAAACGAAAAGCCACGACCATTAAGAAACAACGGGTGGTCACACCTGCTGCATCGTAATATATTCACCACTCGTATACTATGTGCATACGACAGCACCTCATACCAAACTTTCCGAGCGTCGTGCGTGACCTCACGGCGAGCTTGCCTTACTTTCCCTACACGTGCTCTACTCTACCACCATCTTGAGCCTCTTTCTTCGATCCCTTCTCTTGAAAGTATAGTTTTGTTGCAGTGTGACTGCTAGCCGCTGTCCACTTCTCCTCCTCTAGACACCATCTTGAACCTATGACGACGTCGTTGATATATTTTGTTCCCATAATGAATACGATTTTGCATGATCGTTTAAAATTTTGGTGTGGGTGGCTTGTGGTAACGCATCTTAGCTAGAACCGACCTTGCCACACGCGTCGTAATCATGAATTTAGCATCGCTCGAGGATGTAGTCACCGCTGCGACTACTGTTAGTGATGCTGCGACATTGTCCATGGCCCTCAAGGCCTTTCTCAAGCGCGATGTTGCAGAACCGACACTCGCATCGATGCTGGCCAACGACCAAGACCCACTAGCATTGCTTAATCCTCTTGAGAATACGATCGGTTATCTCTTTATTCTGTCAGTATTTCCCTGTCGCGTCGTCTGATCCTCCATTGCCAAAGAGGCGCCGTGGTTGTGGCAAAGGCTGATTGCTGATCTTGTGTCCCCAATCAAACAGTACAGCGAGATTAGAGCAATCAGGATCGGGTCCAGGATTAACTGCTCAGATATTCTCCTTTGTCGAAGGCTGCTCTACAAACTTGCTAGCTTGGGTGCCCGAACGCGTCAACACTTTTGTCAGTCGTCTATTGAGACAACCGAATGTACGTGTTCCTTAATTTTGCAAGAACCTATTTGATTCACAAGATTGTTCCTAGGTTCGAGAGATGCTTGAAGCCTTGGCCATCTTTGTGCAGCGATATCCTCACAGCCGCGATGTGTTTACCGCAGTACATACCGTGTTTTTGCAAGCATGTGTTCGATATCGTGTGTACCAAGTCGCTCTTCCCGTCCTTAACAACCGGGTCGCCCAGATCGACAAGAGTATTTACCCAATCACCTACCTCGACAATCTCCTGTATCACTACTACGGAGCATTCGCCTTTATTGCTCTAAAGCAATGGGCTGATGCCGAAGAGTTCTTGGAAATGGTCGTCGCCGCTCCCATCTCGTCCAATATCCCCTCTGCAATCCAGATGGAAGCTATGAAAAAGCTATCCTTGGTACATCTCATTCGTTACGGAACTATCAGGTCCTTGCCCAAATACATTCCCCCTCTCTTCGCAAAAGCCATCAAGCAATCGTCGTACGGCCAATTTGCCAAAGTCTATCCAGCTGGCCAGGTTCAACAGGTGGCAGAAAAGGAGGCAAAGACGTTCCATGCCGATTTTAACATCGGGCTGGTGAAAGAAGCTATTGACATGGCGCCGAGATGGAAATTGAGAACCTTGACAAAAACATATCTGACCTTGTCATTGGCCGAGATTGGAAAGGAGATTGACATGGCAGATGAGACTATATTGCGTTCGTTGGTCGAGAACATGGTAAGATTGCTTCCCTTGGTTGTCTCGCTATCTACTGACAGCCTTTCTAAGATCCAAATTGGAGAGATTAGCGCAACGCTAGAAGGAGATACGCTCACTTTTATTGATGAAAAGCCGAATTTCCGACCTGGGGATATCGAGAAAGCGTTGGCGGATGCACAGGAGCAGTGCCAAAAGCTGGCGAAACTTGACCAAGCCGTCGGCCGTAGTAGAGAATTCCTTCAAAAGGCTCTCAAAGATCGAGATACAGGTGGCGGAGGTGGATGGGCTGCTGCAGGCGACGAGGAAATGTTGTGGGCGGAGGAGATTTCTGCACAGCAAGCGTACCTGTAATTCTTTCTCCCTCATTGGTTCTGAATCCATACTTTTTTGATCTGCTATCACCAACGTGCCTCAGAGTCTGACCGGCCCGCCCGCTACGGGCTGTGGCTAAAATCATATGTAGGCGGGCGTAATTAGAAGGTCGTCTCTAGGTCTCTTTCTAGCCCCCTCCTCCACAAGGAAAACAACCAAAAACAACAGTTTATATACTGCGATTTGTCAAGATCTTCACAATGCCCGGAACCCTAGCATCAGGTGCATGATGATGTCGTAATAGCAAAATCCTCCAAAATCTGATATTTTTGTTCAGAGTACGCAGCATGGAAGAAACTCCAAGCTCTGTACGATTCCCAGAAGCAATCACTCGTACTCAAGGATCTATTTGCTGCAGACCCTGACCGATTCGCGAAATACAGTCGGGAATATACCTCCCCAAACGCGAGCTTTCTCCTCGACTTTTCCAAAAATCTTATCAATGAGGAAGTGTTTTCGACCCTGCTCGAACTCGTTAAAGAAGCCGATGTGGAAGGTGCGCGGGACGCGATGTTCAAGGGCGAGCATATCAATACATCAGAGGACCGCGCCGTTTTGCACGTCGCGTTGAGAAACTTAGATCAACATTTCACTATCTCAGAGCCCGGAGTGGACGAAGTTGCCTCTGTACTGGAACACATGCGCGTCTTCTCCGACAGTGTCAGGAGTGGCGAATGGAAGGGATATACGGGCAAGGCTATCGATACCATTGTGAACATTGGTATCGGTGGTTCCGACCTCGGTCCGGTCATGGTCACAGAGGCACTCAAGTACTATTCGAAGCGCGACCTCAAGGCCTACTTTGTCTCCAACATTGATGGGACGCACATCGCCGAGACCGTCCGCGAGTGCAACCCAGAGACTACCCTTTTCATCATCGCATCCAAGACATTCACCACTCAGGAGACGATCACCAACGCCACCACCGCCAAAGAGTGGTTCTTGAAGACCGCAGGTGATCAAGCACATGTGGCCAAGCATTTCGTAGCTCTCAGCACAAATACACAGGCTGTTACCGCGTTTGGTATTGCAGAGGAGAACATGTTCCAGTTCTGGGATTGGGTCGGTGGAAGGTATTCGTTGTGGTCAGCCATTGGCCTCTCGATCGCCCTCGTCATTGGCTTCGAGAACTTCAAGGCGTTGTTGGAGGGTGCCCATGAAATGGACAAGCACTTTACCAGTGCACCCCTGGAGAACAATTTACCTGTCATCATGGCCGTACTGGGGATCTGGTATGGTGACTTTTATGGTGAGCTGTTTAGCTGAAATGCAAGGCATGTATTTGACAATGCATCAGGCGCACAAACACATGTATTGCTGCCATACGATCAGTACATGCACAAGTTTGCAGACTACTTCCAACAAGGTGACATGGAGTCCAACGGCAAGTTTGTTACCAAGGACGGGAGGCGAGTGAACTATCAGACTGGAGTAAGTCTCATTCCAGATTTGTGATCATTGCTCTTACCAATGGATATAGCCCATTCTGTGGGGAGCAGCAGGGACCAACGGACAGCATTCATTCTACCAGCTTCTGCACCAGGGTACAAAGCTCATCCCCGCAGACTTTTTGGCCCCCGCAAACTCGTTGAATGCGGTTGGTGGTGATAAGCACCATCGTATTCTTCTTTCCAACTATTTCGCACAACCTGAGGCGCTTGCCTTTGGCAAGACGGAAGAAGAAGTCAAGAAGGTATACACATCTCTTTGATTATGTGGCAGCTTCTTATACCTCTTTAGGAAGTTGGCGCTAATGCGCCGCAAGCATTAGTCAAGTCCAAGGTATTCGAGGGAAACAAACCAAGCAATTCGATCCTCTTCCCTAAAATGACGCCGTCTACATTGGGTGCACTCATTGCACTATACGAGCACAAGATATTCGTCCAAGGAACGGTGTGGGGTATCAACTCTTTCGGTATGTTGCTAAACCATCCAAGTCGACGTCAGAACTAAAGCCCCAGTTTAGACCAAATGGGTGTCGAGCTCGGAAAGGTACTGGCAAAGAACATTCTTGCGCAGTTGGGGTCGCCGTCTGATGTAAAAGGCCATGACAGCTCGGTGAGTATCCTGACATAGGTACATGAAGCAACTGCTGACAATATCTACAGACTACTGGCTTGATCCATTATTACCAGAAGCACCGTGCATGAGTTTAGATAGCGAAATGTAAAGCTGAAAGTGTGCAAATGCGATTGAATTGAACTTTGTGTGGTCGAGGGACAAACAATACACAAGCCGCACGAACAACTTGGATTCCGCAGGCAAAAAGCAGCGATTTTTGGTAGACCAGGTTAAAAATGGCTGAACAACTTCGCTTCGCTGGAACATTGACTGGTCACAAGGGATGGGTCACCGCCATTGCCTCGTCCTCTGAAAACCCAGATATGCTCTTGACGGCTTCGAGAGGTGTGTGCATGGCTCGTTCGTGTTAATAGGAAAGATCTGGAAAATATTTATTTAGATAAGACGATTATTGTGTGGAAACTGGCCCGAGATGAGGAGGGCAGCTATGGCACACCAAAACGCATTCTTCATGGCCACAACCATTTCGTCTCAGACGTCGCTATCTCATCTGATGGCATGTATGCTCTCTCTGCTTCATGGGACCATACTCTGCGTCTTTGGGACTTGAACACTGGCAACACCACACGACGATTCGTTGGCCACACTTCAGATGTTCTATCCGTCTCGTTCTCTGCGGATAACCGACAGATTGTCAGCGGAAGCAGAGACAAGACTATCAAATTGTGGAACACTTTGGGTGAATGCAAATACGATATCAAGGAGGAGGGACACACCGAATGGTCAGTGAATTCGTACACGAATATGCCCTTCTCATGCTTTGCTATAGGGTTTCGTGCGTTCGCTTCAGCCCCAACGCCATGAACCCTGTCATTGTTTCCGCTGGCTGGGACAAGGTCGTCAAGGTATACTGTCTATCCATCTAGTTTGAGCGGCAATTCATTCCGCCCACAGGTCTGGGAACTGTCCAAGTGCAAGCTGCGCACAAACCATTATGGCCACACTGGCTACATCAGCACCGTTGCCGTATCGCCTGATGGCTCCCTTGCTGCATCTGGCGGAAAGGACGGAATCACCATGCTTTGGGACTTGAACGACGGAAAGCATCTGTACTCCCTGGAGGCCGGCAACACCGTCCACGCCTTGGTCTTCTCGCCCAACCGCTACTGGCTCTGCGCTGCCACCGCCACCTGCGTGAAAATCTTTGATCTGGAATCAAAGTGAGTTTTCATTCTGGTTCTAGATGTACGGTGATGTTGACTTGTGGTCGCCAGATCGATTGTCGATGAGCTCAAGGTTGGAGCTGAGCAGATTGATTTCGATGCTGCCGCTCCTGAAAAGTCAAAGGCTGAAGCCGTCTCCTTGGCTTGGTCTGCTGATGGTCAGGTTCTCTTCGTTGGCTACACCGACGACATCTGCCGTGTGTGGAGCGTAAGCGCGTAGAGAGTTAGTTCTTGTTATATTGCGAGCTTGGGTAGTTACAAAATATGAACATCTCTACTACAACGTTGTCACTAAAATTGAGC
>KN824327.1:177499-189999 GCA_000827415.1 Serendipita vermifera MAFF 305830
GATCGCGGGTCCGCGTCATCGCATACCGCAGCGTCCACAGTCGGTCGATATTGGGTCACAGCGATTCATTAATTCGAGTCCCTGGAACATCGCGACGAAAAGTTTTTCTAATTCCTGACATTTTCTGGCAAAAAGAGCGCTATTTCGAGGCGAAACGAGGTCTTCGGCTTATTTACGAGACACCGCCCCACTTTTCCACCAAAGCGCCTGTACCCTCCTCTGATCGTCCAAAATTATCGCCGTTTAAAACAAAGAATAGGGCCAAGTACAGTCAAGTGTGAACTTTTCATCTCAGAGGAGGGGAGATATACATAAGGTAGGTACGTCTCGCAACAGTTCGTAATACAACTTTGTATAGCCCATCAAGCTGCATTACTGTTATAGAATATACCGCGACCATTCGTACCCACATACACCCGCTTATAAATCCTGCAGATGAAGACGGGTCAGCATCACACCAATATTGGCAGAACAGACTACGTACCTAGGATCAGCTGCCAAGACAAGTGATGAAGTGGAACCAAATCCATGGGCCGCATCACTCATGATAATCCAATTGACTTGATCGTCAGTGCGATAAAGAGTGTTGACCCCGTTGATGGTGGCCGCAGCATAGAGTGCTGGTGTCCCTCCCGCCGTCTTGGGAGCGCCGACAGCAACCCTCCAGCCCTTTGTTACCGACGGAAGAGCGTTGAACGTCTTTCCGTAGTCTGAGCTATGCCAAATCCCACCGTCTCCGCTGACCCACAATTCCCCTGCCTTGAAGGGGTTGGCCGCGATCCAGTTGGCATAAGTCATGCCTGAAACTGAGGACGTCGCCCAGGTTGCTCCAGTGTCTGCGGACCTGTAGAAAGTTCCTCCAGAAGCGGCATAGAGGGCAGTCCCGTTGAGCTGGGGAAATTTATGTTATTGTTGCGTTGTGACGACCGTTAAATTAAATTACCTTATCAGATGCAATGGCAGCGCCAGTGGGTATACCAGAGACGACAGTGAAAGATGCCGAATTTGCTGAGCGCAGGACGCCCAGAGTCGAATTGGACCACAGCAAAGTGTCCGCATTGGCGGAGTAAGCGATCTGGCCACCAATGTATGCGGCGTTGGCTGACGGCGCGGGAGCTGCGTAGTTTGCTGACCATGTTGCCCCGTAGTCACTTGAAACCGCGATCTGGGGGAGTGTGTCACCACTAACCTGGCCAACACGAACGACTCGACTGGGAACGTTGCCCGCATAATCGATCGAGGTAGTAGTGCCATAGTAAGGATTTGCGAATGCATTTGTTGGTGCCGTCAAGCTAGTATGAAGGAATCCTAGATAGGGGATCAACTCCGCGTACATTGATTAGTTAGATAAGAGGCTTACCTCCGATGTCACCGACGACAGATAAAAGGTGCGCCGTTCCGGATGGAGGAGAGATGAGGCCGAGGACTGCTGTCTCCTCAATGCCAGCCGCGTATGATTTGAGGGTAACATTGTGGGTGGTGTCCCAATTAAGGAGGTTTCTTCCACCCTGGACGGTAGCACCTGTTCCATATAGCCAATGGTTACTGTCAAATGGATCTATGACCTAACATAGGAGCGTTAACATATATCTGTTTAAATGAGATTAATTACCAACTCACCATTGTCTCAATCATCCATCCTACGAGCTTCAACGAGACATCTTGGTTGCCAAGTGGGCCTCCAAGCCATGGGGTCAATGAAAAGTCTACACCAAAGTAACGATTGATTGTTGGGTATCCATTCCACTCCCAAATCGGGCTCCAGGTGGTTCCTCCATCAAGAGAGCGGAAGATATTTGCGTCTGGCCACCATTCGTTAAGAGCTGCTGCCATAATGGTTCCTGGTTTGTTCAGATCAATCGCGAGCCCACCAAATCTAAAAGCAAAAATTTAGGTCAAGAAAATCCATTTGCCAGATGCGCATACCCATAAGAATTGTCCGTGATGGCTTGGGCCGGAGTGATATCCTTCCATGTACCCGCAGTGATATTGTATTTGCCGACTCTTCCTGCTGTGCCATCATACGGTCCTGCTCCGTTTCCGAACGTGACATAGAGGACACCTTCTTTGGGCGAGTGAACACCCTTGTGTGGAATGAGAGTGTTGTTAAAGATTGGAAGGGCGGTCCACGAAGTACCGCTGTTGGTGGTTTGATAAATATTGGCTACGCCAAGACTGGCGACACCGGCAAAGATTCGAGAGGAGCCGGTCGAGGTTTTCGTAGTGTTGTCGAAGGTCACCCAAGTGAGGCCAACCTTATCGCTATTGTACCCGTTGGTATCTAGTTTTGATGTCAGAGAAAAACAAGACGTCCTCCAATGAATAAACTAACCGGAAGCGTCTGGGATATAGGTTCCAGCATCAGGAAAAGCGGTGACCTTGGCCCAAGTAGCACCTGCGTTGGTAGATTTCCATAGACCATTGCCAGAGCGAGCTCCAAGGTAAAGAATGCTGTTGTTGTTTGGATCAACGGCCAATCGTTCTCCCATGCCTAATAACGCTAAATCAAACGACGAAGAGAGGAACATGGAGCAATATTCTTACCACGACCGGGCATGTTTCCGCCCACTTTGAATGGGAGACTATAACTGGTCCAAGTATTGCCTTGGTCGGTGGACTTGAGGATGCTTCCATTCGAAGGATCCCAGCTGTTGGTGTACATTCCTACGGCGAGGTAGACAACTAAAAACAACTTAATTAGTATCTAAAACACCTCCCGAAGAAATAGTTACTGACTGGATGGGTTCACTGGATCAGGTGCCAAGGCGTCAATTCCCCAGTCATGCCTATGAAAATGAAATGGTCATTTCAAAGTATACAGATCAAGTGAAGCTACTCACCAGGTTGAGTCAGCAGCGAAATCGGTAAGGGGGATCCAGCTATCATCCGTGGAGGACAAGCGGTAGGCTCCACCGATATCTGTACGAAGGTAACAAAGTCCTTTTTGCACTGGACTGAAAACGATCCCCTACGTTATGAAGAGAAGATGAGAACGTTTCCTGAATTAACTGAACCCCCACTTACGGGTACGAATCCTCCAGCTATGCGACAAATTTAGTTAAGTAGAGGTGACTTGTATAGTTAGACTTACCTCCAATGACGGCACTCTTCCAGGTTTGGGTTTCGGCACCAGTTGTACCGGAAGGAGTGGCAGAGCTGCTTGTGCTCGATGAAGAAGCCCGGGTAGAGGATGAAGCAACGGAACTTGACGAAGCACGCGTCGAAGAGCTCGACGAGACGCGTGAGGAAGAGCTAGATGATGAAGCAGAAGAAGCTCGCGAAGAGCTAGAGGAGCTGGAAGCACGAGTGGAAGAGCTTGAAGCCGAAGTGGTAACAGCCAAGCACTGGGAATAACAATCGTTCTGGTAGACGCAGGTCAGGCCAGTTTGGCAAACGGTCTCGCCAGTCCAACTGGCTCCCTAGTAAATGTCAGCACTTGAGAAGTAGTAAGCCAGAGGTCTCACCCCGCATTGTCCCCAGGGCCCCACTGCACCCGACGCAAAATGGATGGACGCCAGCACGATGAGTGCCGACAGCATGATGTAAAGACAGAATGTTTCGACAGTTGCAAGTCCTGGGTGAGAAGGGTGCCCTTATATTGTGGTCTCTTTTGGTGACCATGAGGTTCTTTCAGGTCGTCAGACATATACTCCGAGCTAGTGCCAACAGTTGAGTGGCTTTGTTGGCGGAGGAACGATTTAGCAGCCGACATCAAACCGGGTGTTATTAATAATTTTGTGAGGGGAAAGGTCCACAGTCCAATCAACCAGTAGGCAAAACTGCCTATACGTCGGAATTATAAGGACAGCCAAACGGATCTCGATCGGTGATATTTAGAGCGGGAGTCACGCTTTAGTTTGATTTATTGAATAGGTGTAGACCTCGTTTGGCCACAGGCGCTGCGCACATAGAGTGCCTGGATTGGGGGTGTTGGCTGGCCGTCGCGTCGGCCCGCACCCACTCACCCAGTGCCGCTATCGGCCAGTTGTCTGAGAGTATCGCCGTTTAAATGGAAAACAGGGTCAGGCACAGTAGCGTGTAAACTTTCATTCCAAAAGGCATAGCTCTGTTTAAGAGTAGGTACCTCGCTGAATACTTGTGATACAGTTCTGCATAGCCCATCAGACTGCGTTACTGTTATAGAATATACCGCGACCATTCGTGCCCACATACACCCGCTTATAGATCCTATAGGAGAGGACGACTCAGCGCTACACCATATTGGCAGACAGATTACATACCTCGGATCAGCTGCCAAAATGAGCGATGAAGCAGAACCAAATCCATGAGCCGCATCACTCATAGTGATCCAGTTGACTTGATCGTCGGTACGGTAAAGAGTGCTGACACCGTTAATGGTAGCAGCAGCATAGAGTGCGGGTGTCCCCCCTGTCGTCTTGGGAGCACCAGCAGAAATCCTCCAGCCCTTTGTCACCGATGGAAGAGCGTTGAACGTCTTTCCGTAGTCTGAGCTATGCCAGATACCAGCGTCTCCGCTGACCCACAACTCTCCTGCCTTGAAAGGATTTACAGTAATCCAGCTGGCGGTAGTCAGGCCTGAAACTGTAGAAGTTGTCCAGGTTGCTCCGGTGTCCGCTGATCTGTAGAAGGTTCCTCCAGAAGCGGCATAGAGGGCAGTCCCGTTGATCTGAAAGAAGAAGGAGTATGTTATTATTGCATTCTGACGACCGTAAAATTAAATCACCTTATCCGATGCAATAGCCGCACCAACGGGTATACCAGAGACGGCAGTGAAGGATGCCGAATTTGCTGAGCGAAGGACGCCGAGAGTCGGGTTGGACCACAGTAGCGTATCCGCGTTGGCAGAGTAAGCAATTTGGCCACCGATATATGCAGCATTGGCTGATGGTGCGGGAGCTGCGTAGTTTGCTGACCATGTTGCCCCGTAGTCACTGGAGACCGCGATTTGGGGAAGTGTATCAGCAGGAATTTGGCCCACACGAACGACCCGACTGGGGACGTTGCCCGCGTAATCGATCGAGGTAGTGGTGCCGTAGCCAGGGTTTGCGAATGCCTTTGTTGGGGCCGTCAGGCTAGTATGGAGGAATCCTAGATGAAGATTCAACTCGGTGTTGAAACAAATAATCAGATGAAACGCTCTTACCACCAATGTCAGCGACGACAGACAGGAGGTGTGCGGTTCCGGATGGCGGGGAGATGAGGCCGAGGACGGCCGTCTCCTCAATACCGGCCGCATATGATTTGAGGGTGACATTGTGGGCAGTATCCCAGCTGAGAAGATCTCTTCCACCCTGAACGGTGGCACCTGTTCCATACAACCAGTGATTGCTGTCGAATGGATCGATGACCTGTCATGGGAGCGTTAGCATCGGAAATTTGAAATGAAATTATTTGGAAACTCACCATTGTTTCGATCATCCATCCCACGAGTTTCTGCGAGACATCCTGGTTGCTGAGGGGGCCTCCAAGGTACGGAGTCAAGGAGAAATCTACGCCAAAGTAACGATTGATCGTTGGGTATCCATACCATTCCCAGAGTGGACTCCAGGTGGTTCCTCCGTCAGTAGAGCGGAAGATATTTGCATCTGGCCACCACTCGTTAAGAGCTGCTGCCATGATGGTTCCCGGTTTGTTCAGGTCGACAGCAAGCCCACCAAAGCTGAAAACAAATTGTCAGATTGGATATATCCATTCGTTGAGCATACATACCCATAGTAGTTGTCCGTGATAGCTTGAGCCGGAGTGATATCCGTCCATGTGCCCGCAGTGATATTGTATTTGCCGACTCTTCCCGCTGTGCCGTCATACGGTCCTGCCCCGTTTCCGAAAGTGACATAAAGGACACCTTCTTTGGGTGAGTGAACACCTTTGTGTGGAATGAGAGTGTTGTTAAAGATTGGAAGGGCGGTCCATGAGGTACCGCCGTTGGTAGTTTGATAAACGTTTGCTGCGCCAAGACTGGCGACACCAGCAAAGATTCGAGAGGAGCCGGTAGAGGTTTTAGTCGTGTTGTCGAAAGTTACCCAAGTGAGACCAACTATGTCGGTATTGTAGCCGTAGGTATCTGAATTGAGCATTAGAAGAAGGCATCACGTCGTGTAAAGATAGAACTTACCGGTTGGGTCTGGGATATATGTTCCGGGGTCAGGGAATGCAGTGACCTTTGCCCAAGTAACACCTGCATTGGTAGATTTCCATAGACCATTGCCAGAGCGAGCTCCAAGATAAAGAATGCTATTGTTGTTTGGATCAACGGCCAGTCGTTCTCCCATGCCTAATAATATCGAATCAACGACAGCATAATGAGCGAGGAGTAACGTGCTCACCACGGCCAGGCATATTTCCGCCGACCTTGAATGGGAGATCGTAGCTGGTCCAGGTGTTGCCCTGGTCAGTGGATTTGAGGATGCTTCCGTTTGAAGGATCCCAGCTGTTGGTGTACATTCCTACGGCAAGGTAGACAACTGGGATTTGTGTTTGATCAGTATAGGGAGCATATAAGAGAAAGTAACTGACTAGATGGGTTCACCGGATCAGGTGCCAAGGCATCAATTCCCCAGTCATGCCTGTGAAGGAGAACGGTCATTTCAAAATATTCGGGTGGGTTAAAGCTACTCACCAGTTCGCGTCACCAACGAAATCGGTAAGGGGGATCCAACTATCATCAGTGGAGGACAAGCGATAAGCCCCACCAATGTCAGTACGAAGATAACAGAGTCCCTTTTGTACTGGACTGAAAACAATTCCCTACGATATGAAGAAAAGGTAAGAACATTTCCGAAGTCGGCTGAACAACAACTAACGGCAACAAACCCCCCGCCAAAAGAACAAATTAAGTGAAGAAAAAAGAACTAGAGGGATAAAAATAACCCCCAAGAACACAATCCTCCAAGGCCGGGCCCCCGGAACCGGGGGGCCCGAAAGAAGGGCAAAACCACCTGGGCCCCAAGAAAAAACAACGGGCCAAGAAGAACCCAACAAACCTGAACAAACCCAGGAAAAAGAACCGGAACAAGAAGCAACGGAAAAAGAAACTGAAGAACAAAAAGGGGAAGAAACCCCCCAAAAACCAAAAGAACCGGAAACAACAAGGGAAAAACCCCAAAACGAAGGGGGGAACCGCAAGCAATGGGAAAAACAAGCCGTCCGGGAAAAACAAGGCAAAACAGCCCGAAAAAACGGTCCAACAAGCCAAACGAAGCCCCAAGAAACGGCAAGAACTGAAAAAAAAAAAAACAATAAAACCAACCCCCAATGGCCCCAAAGGCCCAACGCAACCCAACCAAAAAGGAAGGAACCCAACAACAAGAAGGCCCAAAACAAGAAGGAAAAAAAAAAATTTTCCAAAAATGCCGGGCCCGGGGGAAAAAGACCGAGCCCTAAAACCTAGACTTCCTTCAGTGATCATGCGGCCCTTTTAGGTCGTGAGACATGCTTCCGAGCTACTGCCAAAGCTTGAGTAACTTCTTTGAGAGGAGGAAGGATATAGGGACCGACATCTGACCGCCTGTGGTTTCTACTTTTGGTTGGAAGGGTGCAATGAACCAGTATGGCGGCAGTCGGTAGGCAAAACTGCCTATACGTCGGGAGTATAAAGACAGCCGAACGGATCTCGGTCGGAGGCATTTGGAACGAGAATCACGCTCTAGTTTGGAATTTTTGAATGGCCATAGATCCCCTCTTCTCCGATTCGCGGGGGAGAGCTGCTAAGCGTGTCGATCACTTTGCGCAATTCGGATGATTTTTGCGAGCAATCCGTCTGCGCATTCAGCCTGGATTCTTGGGATTCGTCGAACCAATAGGTGGCCAAGGAGACAGGGAGGGCGGGCCGGACCTGAGGAGGCAAGTCTTCGGATCTTCTATGGTTAGTACGCAAGCCTTTCTTTCACCCATTAGATGTACTGAACTCACGATTTCGAGAATGGTAAATATAGACCGAACATGGCCGGACATTCTCATTGCATCTGGGCCCGTGATGACAGCAAGGCGCGCGCAAGCTGGCTGGAAAATTGATATATATATTTCGGTTGTGACACCGATTCGTGGTTGTTTTGCTGCGCAGATACCGGTGCAGTTTAGTGCACCGTTGGGCGTCGCTCCTATTCCGAAGGGAGTCCGTACCTTAGGTGAGGGCTCGAGCACAGCTATGGTCATATCGGCCCAGGAGATAACGGTATTTAAAAAAGTATTTGATCATTCAGTTTCGTCAAATATGGTAGGGGCGCCTTTTTAATTTCGTTCGATTATTTGGCAGCTACCGAGCCGCGCATTGAGGTTCCCTGTGCAGCGAACAGGATATTGGCCTGTTTTGTTCAATTCTAAGTGACTCGGTTATATAAAGAGGTGATTGTGGAAGCCCTGAACAATCATCTTACCAGCTTTGCCCATCTACGACGAGTCGACGACCATGGCCGACAAGCTGCCTCCCGCCTATTGGTACCATTATCACCAGAAGAGTAATTCTTCTCCAAATCTTGCTTCGAAAGCCGAGAAGAGAGTGCCCCGCCAATCGGCCAATGGAAGCAGTGGTCAACATCCTCCGGTTCCCTTTCCATCTGTCGCCGATGGATACTCTCAGAACCCCCGAAGCGTCATATACAAACACGGGGACGTTATCGGGGTTGAATCAAACAGTGCCACTCGTCCAAATAGACGTGTCCCCGGACTCAGGCGGCCCCACATGAATGACGAAAGACCGCGTTCATCCTTCTTGAACTCATCCCATATGTCTCAACAAAACCAACAATCTCAACAAAATACCTTTGCACCGCGAAACAGTGGCGGAGAGCCTTCCTCGCTTACTCGTTATGCTTCCCCATCGCATCCCCCGCCACCAGCCAAGGTTGACGCGTCCCAAGGCCGTCAGAGAGGAGAGAGCGTCACCAGTGGCAGCAGTGCATACACCGGTTATAATGATGATCCCTCATCGCCTAGCAGCCAGGACCACAATCCGCCGCTGCCTACTGCCGCTCCCAAGAAGCAAAAAACTGGTATATTGAGTGATCTAAAAGAGGCCCCGATCATCAATCGTCTCTTTGTGCAGAACCATGCATCCACTGGGGAAAATGACAGCCCTACCACAGAGCAAATGACGCCAACAGCACCTTCCTCTAAACTCCGGAAAACCAATATCCCTCCTCCCATCAACACTCGGAACGACACATCGATCCGAGATTCGCCACGAGGTATTCAAGCTCCTTTGCCGGCTTCATCTTCCGGGAACTACTCTCCCGTAGCAGCGTACATGACGACGCCTCACGGGAGCGCATTCCCGGAGACTTCCACTCCCACGAAGCCCCTAACTGCTTCGGGTGAAGGTTTTGGAATATCTGCTGGTGGCGCGGCATTCCCGCGTTTCCCAGAATATCGCCAAGGCCATCAGGCCAGATTTAGCGACGAAACCCCCAACAAGCAGACAAGAGGAATAATGAATTACCCCAGTAGACCAAGCCTAGACGGTGCCCCTCTTTCCGCAATGTCGCCTGGCCGCCGACAGACAAGACCTCGAGCTGCAGCAACGCACGCTTGCATGACATTGTAAGTTTAGATATGTACGGGTGTTATGTTCCGTCTGACTTGGTAAACCTAGGCACCGAACAGATCGCCTCAAACTGATTAAATTCCCGCCATCCGCTATTCATGCCGTGAAAGCTGCCATAGAGCGCTCGTGGATAAAGGGAATTCAGAGTGAAAAGGAAGCAGACGGCCAAGTGGAGATCCAATTCAAGGGTAACCCATGGACTGGTCAAGGTGATGATACATGTCCCGCAATCTACACCATAAGCCAAGTCATGGCGGAACTATATCACCTCGGATGGAACCTAGTCATGGCCACCGATATCTCTAAGCGTGCAGTGAGTGGACCAGTATTTATCATCTTCAGAGGCTGACCCACGACCCGTCAGATGGATAAAGACACCTTAATTTATCGGCAAGGGGAAATTCCATCCCCTTGCTCCTTCATGGCTGTCTCTTTCAATGACGGAGACAAGCTCCGATTGATCAAGGCACCAAACGATGTCATCAACGCCGTGAAAAACACATGGGGTGGCAATGTTCAACGCGAGAGCTGGAAGCTGGCAGGGCTTGCATGGGAGTTCAAGTTAACGGGAAACCCCTGGTGGAGTTCTGGACACGAGTCGTTGTCCGTTCGCATCTTATTGCTCAACATGCTGGATGCCATGGCCTTGCTAGGCTGGGAACTACACACTTCCGTAGATATCACCGCAGGACCCGGTGGTCTTGGCAAGAACGCTGGATCCGACACTGACTGTTGGATCCTTAGAAAGGTCAATGCGTAGTCACTCTTATTTTTGGGACTTTGCAATGGATCACGAATTAATTATTGTAGACCGGATAGATATCCATGTAACGTAACCTATGTGTAGCATATTATGCAATTTCGTTTTTATAGACCATCCATCCAACTCGTCGAGGACCTAGCGTCGCCGTCCATAAACTTTTGCTTGACATAATATCCTCGAACGGCTCTTCTATCTGCTCGCATCTCTCGTTTTGTCTGAACTTCTGCTTCTGTGACATTTTCGACTTTTACGAGCTCTTTGACACGGAGAATTTTCCCTGCAGCTGGCGCCGAATGGGGTAAAAACACGGTTTGCAAACGCCTTCGGAGACCCAATGAGACTAATGTGTCTTTATACCGTTTGGGTAGTCCAATTGCGGAGCGGTGTTGCGTGATTTTAAAATATGTTGGTTTGGAATGGGACGTGGATTCGTCAACGGTATTTGTTGAAGTTGACGCTGTCCTCTCCGAGTTTTTACTCGAGTTCTTTGAGTGTTCCAATGTCAATGGAGTCGTTGTTGATTGCTGGCTGGTGGTGCTCGTCGATTGACTCCTAAGAAATTTCGCTTGCCGAGCAAACGGCAATGTTATTCGCATACTTCGAGCTGTGACTTTATATATGTAAGAATATTTCTCTGAATGAATCGAAAAGCAGGCATACCGGACATGTTCATTGTGGAGGTCGAAAAGCAAAAGTTGTGGTTGCCCTTCGTCTCCGCACCAGATTCGCAAGTATTCGAAACGAGCTCTTAGCGTGGGTCCTCATAGTTGTAACAAATTAATAATATTTTCTACAGTTTAAATAACAGTGTCCAAGGGTATAACCTCGCGTAAACCCGCTCGGTATTCATCACTTTAAATAATAACGGGTGTTTAAGTGCGAAACTATCGATGCAAGATCGCGTTCAACGATGGAACTTTCATCAAGCGTTGATCCCCTTCTCCTATGAAATACAATAGGTCCAGAGGAGCGTGTCTCGAAGCCGCCGCGTCAAGGGTCGTCCAGTACGAAAGGCACCCCATCAGCGGGTCTGTAGTGAGACCAGGAACACCGATCGCAACTCTACAAACACAAATAAGCCCCCACGGTAGATCACAACGAGTAACTTTGCATACCTGAATTCATCCAACCTGCCCGTTGACCATAAAAGTGCTCGATCGAGGGTACCGGCTAAATAGAGCTGCAAGAAGTCGTTGCCACCGAGAACACATTTCGTAATCGCGAGTAACCCTTTCTCTACGACAATGACGATTTCATCATCCGGATTAGCGTCATTCTTCCAAGAACCAGCATATCTCTCTTTGGCTCGTTCTTCGAGAATGGACTGGATTCCGGGAAGAAGCAGTTGCAGAGCATCCCTGCTAACAAATGGTGCAACGGCATCGCCAGTGTTCAATACCACCGCTCCAAATTGCAGCTCCCGACTAAAGCTTAACTGGCTGTGAAAGGTCTGCAAATCCCCGGCTTTACCATAGAATCGTTGGACTTGTCCATATTGATCAGTCAACTTGAGGATTTCCCATACGAGTCCAGTCTCGGTAGCATTGTCGTATTCCGCAAAGGATGGTCGGATCCATTCACGTAAAGATGATGGACGAATAATGCGGGATCCCGTTGCCGAGGTTGGATTGAGGAGGAACTGAACCGTGTTTGCGAGGTCGGCTACTGATGAGAATTGACCACCAGGAGGTTGGAGAGACTCCTCAGGACTAAGTTCCTACGCATAATGTCAGGCGAAGTCTATGAAATTCTAGAAGATGATTTGCTTACTAAATCATCTGGAACCCGAGGAATGGCAAGATGAGCCGCATTTTCTGGCGAAGCAACAAACGAACTGCCGTTCATAGCCAGCGGTCCGAAAATATCCCTCTTAAGTAAATCGGCATACAAAACTCGATTTCCTTCGGTCTTTGTATTTGCTGCTACAAGAGCTTCTCCAAGCACGGAGAACCCTGTGTTTGAGTACACAGGGAAGGAACCTGGTGGTGCAACAAGGGGAATGCTTGCTATGGCCTGAAGTTGTTCGTCCAAGGTGGGAATTTGTCGTGGAGGCTGGTTTTCGGGCACATTGGGCCACTCATCAAAGTTGTAGTAGGGCAAGTCTCTTCCTATCCCAGATGTATGAGAGGCAAGCTGACGGAGAGTGATAGGGTCGTCCTCGTCGCCACTGGAGGGTTGCGTAGTGTTTTCAAGATAGTCTATCCAGCTCTGGGG
>KN824327.1:190424-207907 GCA_000827415.1 Serendipita vermifera MAFF 305830
ACCAGGAGACTGGCACCAGCCAAAGTACGCTTCATCTATGACAATGAGTATAATTGCAACTGGTATCTTGAGAATATACGTTCGGACGTTTGATTGGTGTCAGGAGCTTGTAATTGTGGATGATACTGGTCAAACCCATCGTGCATACTCCTTTTATACACTACGTCTGTGTGGGTAGATACGTTGCGCAGTATATGCCAAGATGAGGCTGAGTTCTATCGCTGCGAGATCCAGTATCATCTCGCTAACGTAACGCGACTCAACAGCCCAAGCCTTTTCTCTGACAGACTCCTACCCAGCCCGGGCCACGGTTTGACAGGGGGCCAGTTAGTTTTTTTATTTGCCTGCTCCTCGGCGTACGTGTCAAAAAGGCAGCTGGGGGCTGGGTAGAAGTCTGTCTTTCTGACGCATTACCCTTTACCCATTTCTGTCGTCATTACAAAAGTTGGGCGCACAAGACTTTAACCTGGGGTACCAACTCATAATATACATATCATAGTGAGCGGGATAAGCGATTGCTTACAAAATGAGGGCTGAGTGGCGGTTTGTGCCAAGGAGGGCCTGTGTGCCAAGGAAGGCCTATACATTGTAATTGTCAACATGTGCCAATAGAACAACAGTGTTGTTGACACCAACGCTGAACTCTATTAATCTCGCGAGATCCGAAAGCATTCCGACCACATAAATGTCACAAATTTCCAAGAGCCTTGGCAAGGGTGGCACGGCCCCCCAAGGCAATCCCAAGCTAACCCGGCTTAGGAAGAGGCAGTTTTTAACGGTTGTCCATCAGCCAGTGGCCCCGTAGTCAAAGGCCTCGGAAGTGCCTCTTACAATTCATGGACCGACGCTAACATTTAAGACTCGTGTACCATAGGTATGCTATGACGACCTGGTTTTTGGTTATCTTGTGTTGGACGTGCAGCACTGGGAACGTTGAGAAACCACTCATGTCAGATTATAGGGAGATGCATCAATTTCTAAGACTTTCCACACAAGACTATAACCTTGCGTAATCCGCCTGGTATTCGTCACTTTTAAATAACAACGGGTTAGAGTGCAACAGCAATCCAAACTATCGATGCAAGACTGCGTTCAACGATGGAACTTTCATCAAACGTTGATCCCCTTCTCCTATGAAATACAATAGATCCAGAGAAACATGTCTGGAAGCCAGGGCGTCAAGGGCCGTCCAGTACGAAAAGCACCCCATCAGCGGGTCTGTATTGAGACCAGGAGTACCGACTGCGATTCTGCAAACACAAATAAGCCCCCGCAGTAAACCACAATGAGTAACTTTGCATACCTGAATTCATCCAACCTGCCAGTTGACCACAAAAGTGCTCGATCGATAGTGCCAGCTAAATAGAGCTCTAAGAAGTCGTTGCCACCAAAAATCCATTTCGTAATGGCAAGGATTCCTTTCTCCACAACAATGACGATTTCATCATCCGGATTAGCGTCATTCTTCCAAGAACCAGCATATCTCTCTTTGGCTCGCTCCTCAAGAATGGACTGGATTCCGGGAAGAAGCAGTTGCAGAGCATCCCTGCTAACAAACGGAGCGACGGCATTTCCAGTGTTCAATACCACTGCTCCAAATTGCAGCTCCCGACTAAAGCTTAGCTGGCTGTGAAAGGTCTGCAGATCTCCAGCTTTACCATAGAATCGCTGGACTTGACCATACTGATCAGTCAATTTGAGAATCTCCCATACGAGTCCAGTTTCTGTGGCATTGTCGTATTCCGCAAAGGATGGCCGAATCCATTCACGTAAAGATGGTGTGCGAATAATGCGGGATCCCGTTGCCGAAGTTGGGTTGAGAAGGAATTGAACTGTGTTTGCGAGGTCGGCTACTGATGAGAATTGACCACCAGGAGGTTGGAAAGACTCGTCAGGATTGTAATCCTACACGTGATGTCAGGCGAAGTCCATGAAATTCTAGAAGATAGTTTACTTACTACTTCGGCCGAAACCTGAGGAATGGCGAGGTGAGCCGCATTTTCTGGCGAAGCAACAAACGAACTGCCGTTCATAGCCAGCGGTCCGAAAATATCCCTCTTGAGTAAATCGGCATACGAAACTCGATTCCCTTCTGTTTTTGCATTTGCTGCTACAAGAGCTTCTCCAAGCACGGAGAATCCTGTGTTTGAGTACATAGGGAAGGAACCTGGTGCCGCGACGAGGGGAATGCTCGCTATGGCCTGAAGTTGTTCGTTCGAAGTGGGCTGTTGTCGTGGAGGCTGGTCTGCGGTCACATTGGGGTATCCCTCAAGGTTGTAATAGGGCAAGTCTCTTCCTATTCCAGATGTGTGCGAGGCAAGCTGACGGAGAATAATAGGGTCGTCCTCGTCGCCACTGGAGGGTTGCGTCGTATTTTCAAGATATTCAATCCAGCTCTGGGGATTATAGGTGAAATTTGGAACATGTTTGACCACCGAATCCTCCCTTCAACGAAGTGTAAGCAAAAAATTACTCGATTACAGTGACAGACTCACCAACTGAGATAGCCTTTATCTTGCAGTACAAATCCTTCCATTGCAGCGAACATCTTCGAGATGGACGCTATACGATAGATGGTGTGCTCGTTCGGTGGTGCATCATCGGTTCCATTTGCCTGGGCTTTACCAAAGCCCTTGTACCATATCAATCCCTGGGGTCCAACAATGCCCAAGGAGACACTGTCTACACCGTCGGTCGCCACACTGGCTGCCGCGGCAGACTGGACATTGGCAAGAAGAGACTGGAGTGCCGCGTCTTCCGCAGAGGGCGGGTATTTTTGAAGCAATATGCTGGGAAGAGGAGGTCTACAGGCACTTTCAGCTCCTGTAGTAATTGTTTGATCCCGTTGATGAAGATTTGGTATGGACGATCCAAGGGCTGATCCAATACCGAGTAGCCAGGGAGTCAGGAGACCAGCACCAGCCAAAATACGCTTCATTTATGACAAAGAGTGTAGTTTCAACAGGTATCTTGAGTATATGAGTTCGAAAATTCGATTGGAGATGTCAGAGGCTTGTAATTGTGAATGATAATGATCAAATCCACCATGCACATTCCTTTTATACGTCATGTTCTCGTGCATGGATACGTTGCGCAGTTTATGTCGAGATGAGGTAGGGTTCTATCGCTGCGACATCCAGTGCGCTCACTGCGACATCCTGTGTCGTTTCGCTAATGCCGATTTAAAAGCCGAAACCTTCTCTCTGACGCATTCAAAGTTTGAATTGTCAATATGTGCCAATAGAACAACCGTGTTGTTGGAAACCGAAGCTCACCTCCCTGGAGGTCCGAAAGCATTCCGACCATGGTTATCCACCATCCTGTGCTTCCGTAGTCAATCTCCATGGATCTAAGGGGTAACTCTATCTTTCCACGTTTACATAGCCTCCTTGTATAGACTTTGGACGCTTCGAGCTGGACATGGCTAGGACAAACACAGATCGCCTTGGGCGCTTAGACAATTGAAGGAGCGGCCTCAAACACGACACGGAAACGCTAACATTCAAAGCTCGTGTGTCATAGTATACATGCCTGTGATACGCTATGACGACCTGGTTTTGGTTATCTCGTGCTGGGCGTGCACTGAGAACATTTATTTATAAATAACTCATGGAGTCAGATCATAGGGAGATGAATTAGTTTTCAGTGTATTATTCCGCTACGAAGATAACACAAAAAGGTCCATGGAGGGTTCATGCAAATGATGGCTCGTACATCTTGGAAGTACCTCCGCATGTAATCAGGGATACATATAACATTTGAAAACAATGTAATTTGAGTGTAAATAACTCCAAGCTATCGATGCAAGGTCGCGTTTGCGGAAGGGAATTGCATCAAGAGTTGACCATCTACTTCTTCGAAATAGAGCAGGCCAACAGGAACGTGCTTCGACGCCATAGAATCGAAAGTAGCCCAGACTGGGAAGCATCCCATCAATGGGTCGGTATTGAGAGCAGCGACACCGAGAGCAATTCTATGGACACAAGTAAGCCTCCACAATCAAAATCAAAACGAATGGTTTTACATACCTGAATTCATCGAATCTGCCCGTGGGCCATAGAGATACTCGATCGACGGTACCGGCTTCATAGAGTTGCAAGAAGTCGTGTCCGTTGACTTTCCATTTCGTGATCGAGAGCAAGCCATTTTCCACAACAACGACGATTTCGTCATCTGGGTTGGCGTCAATCTTCCAGGAACCAGCGTATCTTTCCTTGACTCGCGCCTCGAGAACCGATTGGATTCCAGGAAGGAGGATCTGGAGAGCGTCTCTGCTGACAAAGGGAGCGACAGCTTTTCCGGCGTTCAAAACCACTGCACCGAATTGCAAGTCTCTACTGAAACCGAGCTGGGTATGGAATGTGCGCAAATCGCCTGATTTGCCGTAGAACCGTTGAGTTTGGCCGTAGCGATCGGAGAATTTGAGGATCTCCCATACGAGTCCAGTCTCACTGACATTGTCGTATTGTGGGAAGGAGGGTCGGATCCATTCACGCAAAGTGGACGCGCGAATAATGCGCGATCCCGTTGCGGTGGCTGGATTGAGAAGGAATCGAACTGCATTCGAGAGGTCGGAGACGGATGAAAACTGGCCACCAGGCGCGTGGAATGACTCGTTAGGATTAGCATCCTATACATAATGTCAGAAGGAGTCCATTATACGCAGGATATACTGTGCTTACCACTTCACTGGGAATCTTGGGAACAGCATAAAGCGCAGAATTTTCTGGCAAAGCAACAAACGAGCTCCCGTTCATGGCCAACGGTCCGAAAATATCCCTCTTGACTAATTCCGCATACGAAATGCGATTCCCCTCGCTATTTGCATTTGCGGCGGCAAGAGCTTCTCCAAGCACAGAGTACGCTGTGTTGGAGTAGGCAGGGAAGGAGCCGGGTGGCGCGACAAGGGGAAGGTTTGCGATCTCTTGGAGTTGTGTATCCAATGATGGCCAGTCTGAGCCTTGAGGGGTTGAGGGTGCGTCTGGCCATTGATCATTGTTATTGTACGGCAAGTCCCTTGCGATTCCAGACGTGTGAGAGGCGAGGTTTCGGAGTGTGATTGGATCAAAATCGTCGTCATAGACAGGTTGCCTGTTGTTGGCGAGGAACTCCTTCCAGCCCTGAGAAGGATAGGTAAGACTTGGCACATGTTTCACCGCCGGATCCTCCCTTTAATAACGCGTAAGGCACAGTACTCGTTTTGTAATAAGAGACTTACCAGTTGAGATAGCCTTTATCCTGCAATACGAAGCCTTCCATGGCAGCGAACAACTTTGATATGGATCCCAAACGATAGATGGTATGCTCGTTTGGCGGGGTATCGTCGGTTCCGTTTGCCTTTGCTTTACCGAAACCTTGGTGCCATAGCAAGCCCTGAGGTCCGACAATACCCACGGAGATGCTATCTACACCGTCGGTGGCGGCAGTCGCTGCAGCCATGGCTTGGACTTTGAGGAAAAGGGGCTTGAGGATCTCATCGTCAGCAGAGGGTGGGCTCTGTTGAAGTAGGAGATTGGGAAGAGGTGGTCTGCAAGTGCTTTGTGCTACGGTAGTGCTTGTTTCATCCCGTTTATGAATACTGGGTATGGAATGTCCGAGCGTTGGTTCGATGCTGAGTAGCAGAAGACTTGCGCCAGCCAAAATACGCTTCATTTGTGAATTCGAGGTGGTTCTTGAGTGTACGCCTTTGGGGAGAAGTTAGAGGGCTTGTAATTGTGAAGAAAAAACTCACCATAAGAATCCTTCTTTTTATATGCATTTTGTGCATGAAACGTTGCGCAGTATTACTAGAAGGTGAGAAGGAGTTTTGGCTCCCTGCGCCTGCGAAATCCGGTGCGCGCTTGACTGCGAGTTCCTGTGTCAATTTTGGGAAAACTAGGAAAATAGGGTGAATTCCGAGATTTGCGCATCAAAGCTAGGTGCCAAGAGTGGTGCCGAACTTCTATTTCTTACCACATCAATTCCGGACATATCAAAGGGCGGTGAAGGTCATTTTTACGCATCTCAAAATTAATTATCTAGTAAAACATTTGGTTTCACGATGGACAACAACGCGCACGCGCAAGCTGCACCCATAGCCGGCCCCACTCAACAAGCCGCGAGTTCAGCCCGCGCTGGCAATGTTCGTCCGGGGGAAGAGAAACGAATTTTCAGCTTTGAAGACTCCAATTGGAGAGAAAGCGAGCTGCATGGACTCGATTTCATTGACGTCGACGAAGACGAAGACTTACCGAGAGCGAAAAGGAGGTCCTCATCCTCAAATAAAGGATTTGACAATCTCTTTAACACGAGATCCATCTTTGGTTCTTCCCCAGAACCAGCTGAACCAGGTGAGGACACCCTCCTTTGGCTCGTGTAGTGGCGGGCGGCTGCTGATCGTCTTGTTCAACAACGCTTATTCTGTCATGCTTTATATCAAATATGCACTGTATGATACCGGAAATATCTATCCGCAGACACTTGTCGGATATGTTCTGGGCCAGCCGAGCCTGGAATGCCCTTGTATCATCCTTGCAAATGCTCCGGTACCATACGCCATGTCCATCAAGACTGGTACGTAGTTTCTCGACGGACTTTATGAACATAATCTCACTCTCTGCACGCTCTAGTTTAAAATCATGGCTGGACACCTCCCACCGAACGCGCTGCGACCTTTGTAATCACACCTTTACATATAAGAAACTGTATTCTGTTAATATGCCAACCACCCTCCCAGCCAGAGTCGTGATTGGCCCCATGTTGAAACAAGTTGGCAAATGGACGCTTGTCTTCCTTCGACTCGTCCTAGTAGGCACAGTATGGCTTGCATTGCTACCTGCACTATTGCACTGGTGCTGGCGAGTTGGATTCTGGCTAAGTGACTATGTGTACGTTGCTTTTGCATCGGGCTTAGCCGAACTGTTTGCTGACAGAATGACCTACAGATCATTACGCCTTTCTGGCAAACTATATTATCTTGAATTATACGGGCCTCAATATCTCAATACCACCGATGTAGTCTCCGAGGCAACATCAGCAATCATGCCATCCACCACGTTTTCAAGCAATGCCGCAGACACGGTTCCTGTAGAAGTTACATTCCCACCATCACTCTTGCAAGCACTTTCCACCGCATTCCCAACTCACGAACCGCTCTCGTCGGCCATCTCATCATTACAATCTATACTGCAGAAAAACCAACCTACTCCCACAGATCCTTCTCCCACTCCCCATCCAAACGCAGCCATGATGTCTTCTGCATTCTCCCATATCGCGTCTCTGCTAGAGGAAAACAAGCATAATTTACGACGCTCACGCTTCCGACCACGCCGGGTTTTACCAGGAGAAGAATACGCTTCTCTCAGACAATTTGCGCTTTCCATCTCTGGCAAAGCAATGTTTGGCCAAGACTCGTCCTTTATCTGGGATATGGCCCGATTATGGTACTACATGATCCGCCACACGTGTCTTTGGATCGTGTCTACCATGTCCACGGCTCTTGTGTACCCCTATCATGCCTCTCGCCACCTTTTCAACTCGGCAAACGCAATCTACTCGAATACAACTTGGCAAAGAATCGATGAAATCGCGGAACAGTTAACCACTCCCATCGTCACCGGCCAGATCATAGCAGTGGCCATCGTCGTGGCATTTGTTCTTCTTTTCTTTCTCAGGGAATGGGTTATTGTCAACGCAGAACCAGGAATGTTCGAAGACCCCGCGCCTGAAGGACAAGCCGCCGAGGACGGGAATAGAGCCGTAGCCCAACAAGCCCAACAACCCAACCTCATTGCAATAGGGAATGTAGTACCAGGTGCTTTTCCGCCAGACCCGCCTGCACCTCCACCCAATGCCGCACCACGGCCTGCAGAATGGGAAAGAGATGTTGATCTCGCGGAACCGAGGCCACCGTCGCCAAATATCATCTCCCAGGAAGAGCAAGAACAACTCATGAAAGAAGTTATGGACTGGAGGAGGGAACAGGACGAAGTCATTTCCAAATCAAAGGCAGAGGTCGATGAATGGCAATGGGGGAAGAAAAAGGTTATCATAGACGGTGCGTCCCTTTGGGGGATACATATCTCTATTTTTTCTTACATAAAGATACTCATTAGATTGGAAAGAGCAAAAGATGAAGGCTATCAAGGACAAGGTGGCCCCAGAAGACGACGTGATTGACAATCTGGATGGAAATGCGACACCACCCGTTCGTGTTGCCAATCCATTCGACAAGGGAAAAGGGAAAGGGAAACGAATCTTTGATGAAAGAGACTTGGAAGTGGAGAAATTCGAATTTCGCAATCTGGATGCAGTGGAGGATAATGGCGCCGACGTAGAGTATATTGAGGTGCTACAACGCCCGACTCGCAAAGTACCCCACCTTCCGAAGCGCTACGAAGGGAATAGTTTGGCAACAACATCTACCCAGCGAAAAGCATCTCCGTTCGCTGGGACTCCACCGGCAATGCCGGATAAAGGTTTGGCGAATTTCGAGTTTTCGTTCTCGGCCTCGCGTTCCCTTCCAAGGACTTTGCCTACAGAACCCGTTGCGGTAACCTCGTTTCGCCCCGACACATTCAGACCCTTGCCTCCATCGATACCTCATCTGCAGCCATCTCGCCCCTTATTCCCTCCCGCCAATGTCAAAGAGTCAATTGTAGACTCTGAAAAGAATGAGGAGACCGCCGAAGAGGGTAGCAACAGTCTCTCAGATGCACCTTCATCCTTACCAGTCTCTATGGCAGAAGCTGCGGTGAACTCGTCGCAACAAGAGCCTCCCGTGTCAAGTACGTTGGCAGAAGGCGTACGAACGTCTCCTGAAAAGAAGTCATCTGTGGCCAACGACAACCCCATGGACGGAGAACCCTTTACTATCGTATCCCCCTTCAAGCTAGCGCTCCCACCATTCAGCAGCCTCGTTCCACCAGCGCCTCCAAGTCCAGCTCCCTCGAAGCTTCCTTTCTCCGTTCGAGACTTCAAAATAGCCCCTCTAGAGCAAGCCATGCCGAAAGTTGGATCGACTTCATCTTCTGTGCCAGCCGGACTGTATGAAATGCGGCCTAATGATGAATTCGATGATGCCCTACAAACGGAGTTGACGCCTAATCCGACTCAACCATCGATTCAACTGGCTCGAAAACGTTCTAACGAAGGAAGCAAACGAAGGATACGGTCTCGAGTTCGAGCGGGACCCTTCTCATCCTTCTCAAACGTCCAAAATTTAGCAAATGCAGAGGAGCTCCGTCCCAGTCCAATTTTTGTCGTTCCAACTGTTCCGGCGGCATACCCTTCCAATTATGAAACCATGCGACCGTTGGTACTAGCTGGTCAATCAGACGAGTCCGTTTTGGAGACATCTCGATCGCGACCGTTCGTATTTCATGCTCCATCGAATACAAGCGGTTCCTCTGGATATCCCTCACCTTCCGGCCACGAAACCCAAAAACCGAGTTTAATATCATCTACGAGTCTCAATATCCATGCGAAACCATTCCAACCTGTTTCTATATCAGCACCCATCACTCCGTCTGAACTTGGCAGCTTTGGCTCCATCCCGAAGGGTTTCACGGCGTCCCAGCAACCCCTTGGCCATAACTCATTCGCTAATGTGGCATCACTTCATCAATCGGACGCTACCCCTTTCGCGTATGCGCCGTTCGACAGAGACTCTACAAACCCCTTGATTTATCGACAAGCTGGTGACTCATTCTCGGCTGGAGCGGCCTCACAGCCAAAAGGTCTTCCCCATATTGCGCCTGGATTTGGTTATACTCCCGCACGAACAACATTTACTGCAAATGGACCGTTGCACGGTCATCACATGAGTATGGGTATGGTCTCTGATACCGGAGATGGAAGTCCTACCCAAAACCCGGTGGATTTACCGTTTGTAAGACGTGGTCGTGCCCTCACCGCTGGTGCAAATGAACCGTTTCCCCCGGGACGCCCACCTACTCAACCTCTAAGCGGTTTAGCTACTCAACCTGGTGCCCAATCTCATCAACGCTCAAGTAGTTTGTCTACGCACCTGACTTCCTCCTCGCGTGCGCGACCTGAAGACAACCACCTTTTACGGCCGAGTAGTAGCAGTAGTGGGGATAGCAGTGCAGCCAGCGCGACCTTTTCCCCCATGCCATGGTATGGGCTTCCAGACTCTCGTCCAGACATAGATCGTAAAAAATTGGAAGAAATGGAACGAAGAGAGTTACTGAAAGCGCAGCACAAAGCGATCTCCGCTGCCGCAAAAGGGAAGGGAAGAGGTGGAAATACAGAAGAAGTCAGGCAATCGAAAGCGCGCGTGTCACCACCCGAATTAGTGATACTTTCATCCCGGACGCAAAAGCCAGCAGTTGTTCCACCGCAGGATGGGTTGGCACAACTCCCCTCTGTAACTCCATCAAGCTCACGGTAAGCATGCATCACATAATTATATGCTGGCACTCACAAACCCTAGGTCTGTTGAGATTGTTGTTCTCGGACAACCACGTTCTAATTCATTTGAGCCTGGCCAACAAAAGCCTGTGGATGACAGAACCTCTTTGCCCACTCCAGCCTTATTTAGCTCTTCCTCCCAGCTTCCCTCAAAAGGAACTTATCGGGCAAATATCGCAGAAACCTCAGGCACAGAACCAGCAGACAGCGTGGTTAAAGTCGCGTCTATACCGCCAGCGTCTCTATTGGCGCACGAGAACCGGAAGCGAGCCCCTGGATTAATCACCATCCCCAAGTTTGACACGATTATGCCCAATGGACAATCCAGCAATCCACTGAAACGCCCGTCGTTGCCATCGGCGGCCAGCCCTATCATTGTGGAGGAGCGGCCTTCCTCTCAAATGGCATTGTACCAGCCGCCAGAAGAGTTTCGGCCGTTGGTAAGGCAAAGCAATGGCGAAGGTACAACCCCGGATAGTTCCCTCCCTCCTTTGATGGACTATTATTTTCAGCCACTAGATCGCGGCTTAGGGACGAATGCAACGGTACATTTGCACCCCCGAGATGAGCCTGAGGCATTGCAAATGCTGGCAGAACCTGAGAATAACATCGAAGTTCCTCTCGTCTTAGATGATGATCTGCCAGATCTTGAGGGCCTGCCTGAAGATGAAGTTGTGATTGAAGGCCAGGAGGCAATTATAGACATTGCCAATGCGGCAGAGCCTCCAGCTCCCGCCCCACCTCCGGCCGAGGATGTGTGGGACGATGAGTGGACGCATCTGCTAGAAGCTGTGGGCATGACGGGTCCCTGGTATTGTATAGTCCAAAACGTGCGTATCAACTCCTTTTTTCACTAGTAACTTTAACCTTGCTGCCAGGCTGCTTTGGTTATCGTGATATTCAATGTTACCCTCGGCGTTGGTATCTTCATGCCGTACATCTTGGGGAGAACTGCATCCCTTATTGTGGTATGCGTCATAGTTCCATGTATTCAACAAGATTTCCGCTGACATTTCCAAGGTTAACCCTTCCGATGTAGTCGCGACGCTCGCAACGCCAGGAGACAGGCCTGGTTTTCTTGGTCAACAGTTCCCGCCTATATGGAAGCCTAGACAAGGTGCTTCGTTCTCACTGATGGGGAAGGGGATTGCTCTTCTGTTTGGAGACCTGGTGCCTTCGCTTAAATATGTTACGGCCATTGGTCAGAAATTGGCTTGTTCATATCTCAGCACTGCAGATCGCCTTTTTGGCTTTATTCACAGCAACACGACAGCTACGAACCTCACTGCTTCTCAAGGTCACAAGTTTGTCTCTAAGCTTTGGTCTGTTATTCGGCCTACCTCAGTCCTATCGGCGACGGTTGATTTCGTGGTTGGCTCTATACGCTGGTATCAAATGCATATGCCTTGTCACACGGATGGCCCCGCCGCTTCTTCCCTCGTTAACATGGCTCGTGCCTTCGACTACGCAGTTTGTTCCTTTTTCCCGGATGCTTTACAAGACCCCGCGAACGGGAATCGTGTATTCTACCATTGGATGCTGACATCACTTCGAGATGTTGCCAGCGATAGAACGTTAGCCGTGCTCTTTGGCTACCTCATCACAGTAGCCGGGCTTGCGGTTCATACACGTATCACCATGCAAAAGAGTTCCTACATGGTGCTTATGCTCTTCAAGGTAAAATTTCATTTATATTAAAATCAATAAACCTCACGCTCCCCGTAGGTTGCTTGCTTTGTGCTGTTTGAAGCTGTGATCAAACCACTCCTATTTGGTTTCGTCATCGATATCTTCACGTTGTCTCTGTTTCCAGGAGTCAGTGTCCAATCCCGCATTTCCTTTTGGAATTCGGCACCATACAGCAACCTGTTCCATCACTGGCTGGTTGGAAACGTGGTTGTGGTGCAGTTCCTCTACTTTTTGCAGGACCTCCAAAAGGCTCTTAGGCCAGGAGCGTTGTTGCAGGTTCGAAAGGTGCTCGACCCCGCTACTCCGTCGATTCGTGAGATGATCAGCAAGAGTATCATGTGGCATTCCCTCAAATATGCACTCACGTTGACGTCCAATCTTTGTCTACTCTGGATAGTCCTGGGGCTTACAATCGATGTCAATAACCTTCTCACCTCAAACTTCGTACCATTGAGATGGGATCTCCGGTAAGCTCATAAGATTGAAGTATAAGGCATCTTATCACTAACTTGGATTTGTGGTAGCCGCCCCCTTTCGGATGTGCCGATAGACCTTATTATCCTTCACATATTCTTACCAGCCACCTTTCGCTTCCTCAAGCTGAAAAGAATCATCCGAAACACTGTGAAAACGTTCTTCACCGAATGGAGTCGTTTTCTGAACTTACAGAGCGTGATCCTTGGCGAGACGTTGATAGACCCGGTGGCCGGCAGTTATTGGCGTGTTCCCGTCGCTGAGGACGCCATTCGACTTGCTGGGCGTCCCTCTGCGATCCAAACTGATGCATTAGGGAACGGGTTGACTCAAGAAGACCGGGATATGATCGACTTGCAAATATTCGCATCTCGGAAAAGCCAGAGAATACCGCAAAATGACTACAAAGTTGTGTTTTATCCTGATCACTATCGTGTGCGCATCGGGATATTTCTCATTGTGCTCTGGGCCGCATTCTTTGGAACAGCGTGGACTTCCATTACGTTACCCATCCGGATTGGACGCCTCACATTCAAACTATTATTGAATAAGACGGACGTCCATGATGCATATTCCTGGATCGTCGGCCTCTATCTTTTTTGGTTTGCCAGCTTCGTGAAATATCTGGTTGGACGAGAGCAGCGCAGATGGTCCAAGTACCTCTCGACACGCACGCGAAATGCATTCCCTGTCAAGCTATTTGTGCGCCACACTGCTGCGATGCTAGGTCGCCTGGCGCTGGCTGTAATGTGGCTTGTCTTCCTGTTGCCATTATTGATCGGTCTCTTCTTTGAGATTTATCTTGTGGTGCCACTCACCTATCATCTTCATCCTGGTTTGACTCCCACTGTCCGGCTGGCCGACGCCTGGGCAGGCGGGATGATAATCGGGGCCATAGTCTTGAGAGCTGCTAGATTGGGTCAGCCTGATCAATTGCCAGAGCTATTTGACAGAGTAAGTTTGAGAAAATAAACGGAAATGTCTCTGATCCTTTCCAGATTCGACGGGAAGGATGGTTTAAGATCAAAGCTAGAGCCTTGGCCTCAGAACTGGGCCCTATAACTGCAGGACTGATCGGCCTCGTTATTGGGCCTCTCATTCTTCAAATCTTGCTACCCGCATGGTTGGGCGACGAATATGCCCGCGGCAGTGCAGTCCGTATGTGCAGCTTTCCCACTATATTGGATACGTCGAACTGATCCACTTGTCTAGTGAAAGTTTTCCTTCCTACACTTATTGTCATGGCTGTGATGAGTACCCTCGTCACCACCGCTCATGGGCTTTTATACCTTTGGGTCGAGGCCATCCGAGATCAACAGTATCTCGACAAGGAGATTATCCAGAACCTAGAAGACTCGCCTGCCGACTCAATGTAAACGGACACCTCTTAGATCCTCCTGCTCGCTACCTCGCTCTTTAATATCCGCCTTGCTGTAGCCACAATAACTTTATATCCTACACTTATGCCAGTCACTTTGCTTGCGTTCCGAGGATTGACGATTCATTCAATTTTTTTCTATAAAGCGCAACGCTTCGCTGCAAATACAAACACAAACACATAGGTCTTGAGCGCTCGACAATATTTCAGAAAGTGATTTCTGGATACCGATCACAATGACCACTCCTCTAAACACGTGCACCATAGACGTCCTTTGGAGCGACGCCACCTTGACCTTTGCGGACATTGGCTTGTCCCCACCTACAATATGTTAATTTCGTGCAAATATCGATGTCGAATATGCTGGTTCTGAACTCACTTTTTGATACGAATGGACTCGATAGCGATGAATCCGGAGGTGTCGCTTGGGTCGAAACCTCCCAGTTCATCCATGGAGCTTTGCTGTCCATCATAGAGCCCTTCCTCAGACCATCTCCCCTCGATGACCGTGTTACCCTTATACAATTTGACAGCGACAGTGCCGTTCACTGTCCTTTGCGAGGCGGGAATGGCGGCGGTGAGGAACTCTCTCTCAGGCGAGAAAAAGTATCCATTGTACAGGATTCGTGATAACTCGATGGTGAGGAATTGATCTCTCAATGCGCGGACGTTTCGGTCGAGCGTGAGTCCTTCAAGATCGACATGGGCGGTACGAAGGATAGTTGCTCCGGGAGATTCGTAGCACCCACGCGATTTAACGCCTATGAAACGATTTTCCACAATGTCGATCCGGCCGATCCCATGTTTGCGGGCTAGGGCATTTAGGGCAAGGAAGATCTCGACACTGTCCGTGTATGTCTTATCTTCTTGGGTTTTCACGACGACCTTGACGGGTAAACCTGCCTTGAACTCAATGGTGAGCCTGTCCGGTTCGGTTGGAGCATCTTCTGGGTTGGTAGTCAGCTTCCACATATCCGCTGGGGGGCAAACAGCAGGGTCTTCGAGGATTCCAGCTTCATAAGAGATGTGGAAGAGGTTTTCGTCGGTAGACCATGGCTTGGCGGCGGTTTGTGCCACAGGAATATTCTGTTCAGCAGCATATTGCAACAAAGCCGCGCGCCCAGCGAATCGATTATAGAATTCTAGCTCACTATAAGAAATTTGTGGATTGTATGGATGAAATAGAGTTACCTGGAAGACGCCATGGGGCAATGACTTTAATGTCTGGCTTGAGGCCGTAAAACGCAAGTTCAAAGCGAACTTGATCATTGCCTTTCCCAGTACAGCCGTGGGATACGTAACTGGGTGATAAGATGTCAGAATCATGAAGCTGACGGATTCATGGGACTTACTCGCAGCCCTCTCTCTCAGCGACCTCTATCATCCCTCGAGCAATGACAGGCCGTGCAAGAGAAGTACCTAACAGATAAACGTTCTGATTCGCACAAAGTTAGGCTCCGAATCATCACGTCGAGCAATCTTACCTCATAAATGCAGTTGGTCTGAATGGCCGGGTAGATAAGTTCTGTGATGAACTCCTTACGAAGATCCTATAAAAGTATATAAGTTTTGAGCGCGTATACGGCATATACGAGCGTACACTCATAAAGAACTTCTTTGCCCCTACTTTCAAGGCCTTGGCGCGGGCGGCCTCAAAATCCTATCACCAAAAATTAGATCCACACACGAAGTTAACGAGTGGGCATACCTCTTCCTGTCCAACATCAGCCATAAAGGCGTACACCTCGTAGCCTTGCTCAATTAGCCATGCAAGGATGCAGGAAGTGTCTAGCGGAGCCCAGGAGATCAGATGTGCATGTAATCGACAGTAATCTACACCTACCGAGACCTCCAGAGTAGGCGAGCAAGACGCGACCTTTCGGATCAGCAGCGTAAGTGGACATTTGGGTGCCAGTGGAGTGAGAAGTAAAGATGCAAAACGAAAACAAGTTTTACTGCGTTTTATATGCTTGCAGCCCTCTTTTACCCTTCGCAGTCGGCCGAGGATTGGGTGCTCCGATGAGAAGTGGCTGAGCGCTAAAGTTTTCCACGAGTCACGAGCTTTGGCTCTCCATTCATCCAATTACGCCCAACAGACCTTTATAATTTCCGGATTCAGGATTGCCGACCTTACGCGACAGTTGTGGATCTTGAATGCGTCGCTATTGCTCACCGGCACATCAGCTGAGCTCTGTATACACTTACCTCGATATCATGAAAATTTATACGAAAGTAAAATCCTCACGAGTTTATTACATACTAGATGAAATTACATATCCAGGTGCACAGCGCAAACAAGGATGGACATTCAAACAATTTGCTTCACCTGCATGCAGAACCTCAATTTGATAACCTTTGAAACGTAAGGATTACCCACCTTGCCGGTCTCAACTTCATAAACCCAACCAGTGATAACGCTTTCCTTGATAACTAGGGGGTGATTCCTCAAGAATTGCACATCATCCTTGACACTTTCCTCCAGTTGGGGGAAAGGATGGAACTCGATAGTTTCAATCTCCTTGGCGGCGCTAGGGTAGGCTACCTTGAGCTTATCTTGAAGCTGGGGCGTAGTGAAACTGCATAAATGGTCAGCCAAGTGAATTTGGGGGATTTAAAAAGGCACCCACGTGAGCATTCCACAATCAGAGTGATGTATAACTGCAATTTCGCGAGTCCCGAGCAGCTGTTGCGAAATGATGACACTGCGAAGTGCCTCCTTGCTATGAAGAACTGAGATCGGGCTCTTTGACGATTCAAAGAATACTACTCACGCAACTCCTCCTACAGATAACGAGTCAGACAAGCCGAAAGACGCGCTTTAGTAGATTTCCTGACCTGCATTACGTATGACATGGGCATCCCCCTCTTCGATTCCGAGAGCAGCAGCAGGACTGATATTATCCTATCAGTAATTGGAGGATAATTCTTCCTTCCTACTTACTCGATACGTGCGTCCATGCATGTTACTTTCGACAGTATGTAAGTAAACCTTCGTCTAACGCCAAGTAGTCACCTTACCAACGGCAAGCTACAAACAATCATAAGGCTAGATTGAGAATGACAAACACTTGTACTGACCTTTTTCGCAGGGGGCAAAGCAAGCGCCCCCTTATCACCAAACTGACTGACATATTGAGAGTTGGACCCGGCAAAGTTCTTGTAGTTCTCAGTAGACATTTCGTAAGTAGATAAGATTTGGTCTTTCTTCTTACCTTATCGTAGCCCTGTAGCACTGGCTTATATGCTGGAGACTAAAGCAATGGCGTGCGCGAAGCAGAGAGTAACGCAATCAGGATCACCGTCGACGCCGATCCAATGAGCTGCATTTAAGCTGGGAAATTTTAAGAGTATCAAATCAGGGCCTGCCGTGGCACTTAGATGGCAAAGCCGCTGACAAGGCAGCCAACTCTAACGTCATCGCATAAATTATTGACCCAATTGTCATAGTGGAGCGAAATGGCGGCATTCGACACTTTTGTTATTGAGTCAGAGATACCGTTGACCCCAATTGCAAATAGAGGAGCGCTCCAGG
>KN824328.1:4615-31310 GCA_000827415.1 Serendipita vermifera MAFF 305830
CAGCACCACCTTTTCCCTCCCATTTTCCGCACTTTTCCCTCATCTTCCCTCATCTTCCCTCTTTTCCCCACTCCAGAACCTCTACCATCCGTCTCAAACCCCTCTAAATACTCTCATCCTTCTCCCCACAACTCCTCCTCTTCATATCCTCTACAGAATCGAAACCCCTGGTCCCCTTTTGCTCCTCCTCTACCAGACACAGGAGCTCTCTACAGCGCGACTACTGGCCATGCATGTGAAATCAACTCGAACGCATTCGAGACAAAAACAAATATTCAATACAGGCGATGTGAATACCAGTCGAGATCATCCTCAGCTGATAGCCCACTCACGAGAAGCAAACTGGTCTGCCACAAAACTTGACCTTTGCCACATCAGGTGAGTCAGCCTTACCATGCAATCTCCAACAAATTCATCATATACTAATATTTTAGGCCCCTTTCAAGATATAGATTATTGTAAACAGTAATTATCGGGCGACAATGCCACCAAAGTGAGTGTCCGCGGTGGGTCATATAGTGAGCACAGGCTCATTTCAACATACAGAATACAATCAAAATCTGGTTGTAAATGTAAAAATTCATTATCTGTCAACACTGCTGACACTGCCGACCCATTATCAACGTTCAGCAAGATGGACCTGAATGCAAATGAAGACAACAGCCCGTCAACATTCTCTTCAAGTATTTCCTCTTCAGAGTCAATCCAGAGCTTACAAACTAGCTCAACGTCTTTGGAATCATCCTACAGCGGTTCACATGAAGCGTCCCAAGCTGAACGGAAGGAAGCAATTGACAAAGACATGCAAGGACTGGAAGAGGAACTTTGTGCGAATTGCTTTTGCACGAGGTTCCTCCCAATACAAGAAGACTCATTCTACCAGAGAGTCATTGACGCACTTCCTTTGATGGATTGTAAAGAGTTCGTTCTCAATACACCAGCCTCGGATGGAAGGTCACCATGGCCAAGTTCCTCGAAGGAAAAGGACTACTATTATCCTCTGAAAAAACTTTTAAACGAGATTATCGATCATTTCAACGATCAAACTCCTCTGACCAGACAAAAGGTCGAATTTATTGTTTGGCACGAATGCGGATCACCTTCAAACTCCAAATCGTTGCAACCAGATCTTTCATTAATCCCTCAAGGATCCAACTACCCCAAGAACTTTCAATGGAAGTATCCAATTATACCTCTTGATGTCAAGGGAGAACTCACTGAGGCTCGGAGGCAGCTTGCGACATATGCTCGGGAGATGCTACATGCTCGTCCAGGTCGTGAGTTGTGTTGGGGATTTACCTTCAATCACAAAAAAAGTGCCTTCAGTGCGACCATCTTCACGGCCGACAGAGTGCATCATATGCAACCCATCAAAATCACAACACAGCCAGGCTACCGCTGTAGAGGGTTACCTCACCAGAAATGAGGTAAATAGGGTGCCAGGGGTGGAAGGGTCAACCTAAGGACTGAGTATAGTGGAGTTTAGATGTAAAGGTGTAGTAATAAGATGATAAAGTCGAAAAGTCCTAAGATGACTACCTAAGATACAATAATAGGCAGTTTTTATAGTAAGGAAGGTGAAACAGATCAAGGGAAACAAGTTTCAAAGGTTCAGCAAAAGTAAGTGAAGAAATATCAAAAATGCGCCCAAGGAACTATAGAGAAGTCTTGAGGATAATGAGAAATGATAGACAGGTGACAGAATAGGAAATAATATGAGCTAGAAGCTCCTGTCATGCCCAGGGAAGTTGGTATTTGAAAAGGTGCAAAAATTCCGAAATTTGATGTGAGGCTTGATGGGTGACAGGTGAAGTTCTGAGCTGTGTTCCTGGTTTGAGAAGGATGACAAATGATTGACAGAAGTCAAAATGTCAAGGCCTGAAGCAGCCCTGGAGCTGTCAGTGGCTGAAACTCCCAAAAATGCGGCCTCAACTCTGCCCTGTTTCAGCTGTGTTTCAGGCTGACAGAGATATGAAATATTTGTGGATGAAGAGTATAATTTGATGCCAAAAGAAATGAAAAGAATCCGGAGTGATCTTGAAAAGTTATTCCAGAAATGGTGAGATTTGGCTGGCTGTCAGGGACTTGTTGACTGGAGGGTGACTGGCTGCAGTGCTGGCGAATATAGATGAAGGAGCATGATATTCTTGATGAACCTGGAGGTCTAGAAAGAGTGGAATGCCGCTCCTGGAGGGCTGGAGGGACCAGTAGGTTGTACACCGCGCCTTTGCCACAATCATTCTTGGTCTTCTTGGACAGTGCCGCCTACCGACAATCGGCGAAAATCTGTCAAGAGATTGTCACAATAAACTCTTGCCAAATGGACAAATCTTGGACATCAAGGGTGTGGAGTTTACTCGGAAGGGTTTAGTGGGACGACGAACTCGAGTTACCTTGGCAGTTGTAAATAACCAAACAGCTCCTGAACATTTGTATCAGAATGCTTATACCCTTCGGAGGTGGTGCAATCAAGCCAAACCCGATCTTCGGTGTCTGGTTCTGTCCATCAGGCAAGGGTATCAAGACTTGGCAGATCAAATAGGATCCCATACGGTTCTTTAGACACCAAATCCCCCACTAGGTCGTCAAAAAGCCATAATTCCAGGGAAATCAGTGATCTAATTGCTACTAGGGAGCCGAGACCGGTCCCAAACCCCTCGCCGCTCCGCCTGTATGGAGGCAAAAACAACAATTCAAGCATTTTTGAAGAAGGGGATTATCGACTCCAGTCATTGGAACGCCACCTGGGAGAGGACATTATATTTGCTAATGGTCGCAGCCGGTCCTTGGAGGTTGGAGAAACATTGGTCATTAAGGAATCTTGGCCCTTTGAAAGTCACAGTGACATTGAATGGAGTGCGCTAACAGCTTGCACAAAGGCATTTGGACTTCCAGAAATCGTCTTCAAGGTCACAGGGCGTCATCCTATATCAAGTCCATGCTTCACAGAGCGAAGAATCCCGACCCAAATTGCAATGAAGGAACTGGGAGCCAGCCTGGACGAGGCCAAATCACCTCGAATACTCATGATCGCCCTAATTCATTGCGTCGTTGGTATGTGGGATACTTTCACATTACTTGTACTGAACGTCTACAAGGACACTTGAACCTCTTCAAACAAGGCTGGTTGCACCAAGATATCAGGAGTGGAAACGTTCTTTTGCTAGTGGACCCTGTTACCAGGACACCGCCGAACGGGTAAGGTAGATCCTCAAAGCAAAGACATATAGCTGAAACTCTCAAAGCATTCATAAGTCATTGGATCATCAGAATAAATGCAGTGGAATTCTTATCGACGGAGACGCTGTGATCCATGTCACAACATCACGGGAGCCTAATAGCGAACGATTGGTGAATAGCCTTGTGTATGAAACCATGAAAAAAGAAACTGACTCGTTTCCTTCAAGTGCACCCCGCCTTTTCTCTCTCTCCGATTACTATTTGCCTGGAATCACGGGCTCGATGTCTTCAATCAATATTACGATGACCTCGAATCCTTTGCTTGGGTTTTGCTTGTGGCATCAATCCAGATTGCCAGGAAACAAGGGCGAGCCAGTATACGAGACAAATTCTGGATGAAATCTCTATGGAGTTCTAACCTTTGGGAACTTGAAAGTTTCAAAAGGAGTATTAGGTATGAATTGAATGATATGAGAGAGTGTCTTTCCGATGGCCTGGAGACGTCCCTTCCCAACGCCTTTGTCCTGATTTTGACGGAATGGTTTGATCTCTTGCAGTACCATTCACCAATTGGCCGGAATAAACGGACTCTGATGTCGGACAGTTCTTCGACGGAGTTCTACAAGAAATTCATTGCTATTGCTCTAGATAAAATGGACAGTGTGCCGGATACGTGGTCTTGAGCCCAGTGGGATGGTAGTTTATTTGATTTGTATCTAGCTTTCAAGTAACCTACTACTAGGAATCTCAATCTCACTTAGTCGGATGATTTGAAAGAAGATTAATTGCACGAAAGGGGGTGATATCAGATGAACTAGCAACAGCGGAAAGGCGTTTATCTCATAGTAGGCATGTCGACTGATGCTTTGTTGCCAATAGCGTTGTAGAGGGTAGGAGAGGAGGTAAGATGGGTCCTTTCCTGGGGGTGTGGGTGCCGAGGTTGGGAAGAGTGGTGCAAGGGAGGAGGGGGTAGGGCGATGTTTTGGAGGAATTGGGGTGGGGAGAGGATTTGGGGGATGGAGAAGACAACTGGGAGACTGAAGAAGACTTTAGAGGACTAACTGGGACTAAAACTGGGGCTAAAAGCAATATGATGTCAAGCAACTATGAAAAGTTACAAGGTTTTATAGAAAATGGTGGGAGGTGAATCAATCAAACCAAATGGGGAAAGAGGAGAAGGAAATAATACACAAGAATTGTAAAAGATCATGAGTTTAGGTCATGAGGGGAGGGGGGAAATGGAGTTGGCGCAAAATTTGGTAACATGTGGTGGGAGTGGCACAACCAGGCAAGAGAGGTATCAGAATGTGCGCATGGAATGTGGGATTCTGAATATAGAAGAATGGTAAGTTTAGGTAATGGGAATATTCTGTTAGAAGGGGAACAATGGGAGGAGGGCTGGCTAGCAGTTTGGAAAAGGTAAAAGGAAACAAGTCCAAAGGGCTGGAGCATGTTCTGGAAGTGCTTGATGTGTTCCAGAAACCTGTCAGTGGTTGGCAGGGCACTTTATCTTGTCAGAAAGGCTAAATGCCCATCAGTCCAATGATGAAACCTAAATCTTGAGGTTTGAATGTAAGGGAATGACTGAATGATGTTGTATAGATGTTCCATCAGAAGAATGATGCGGAACAGTGAAGAAATGAAGGGTTTAGGGTGCCTGGTTGGGGGGCTAGGCCTTGAGAGGGGGGGGATGCTATCTTGATGAGAAGTAATCGGATTGGGGAGATTGAACATGTTTTCTGGGCGAAATCTTGAGTAGAAAACAGTGGTAAATGTTTCAGAGGTTTAGGTGCTGATCCCAGGAAAAGTTGTTGGGAGGTGACTGGTGGCAGCCCTCTGCTGAGTCGGTAGGACATGGGGAATCAATGGAGTGAGGCCCTAGAGGTAGTAGAGGGTTGTACAGCGTCCTGTGAACAGTGAGAATGAAATAGGAGAAGAGGACATAGTCCATACCTCTGCCTTCCATAAGGATGTGATCGTCTTCAAAAAGATGAGCTGATGCAAACATCTGGAAATAGAGGTTAACACACCTTGTTTTGCGTGTAAAAGTTGATTCCACTGTAAATATTATCAGTTATAGGGGCGCAAATGTGTCATTTGCGCAGTGTACCCTCACTTTTTCCGTAGAACGAATCTCCACTCAAGGCTTGTGACGGGTAGGGTATACCCACGGGTACAGGTACCTGTGAAGCAAGTATCAGACGGGTGCAGGTATGGAGCAGCAGACCCGTGGGTACCCGCCACATTTAAGAGCCCAGAAGAGCCTTTTAGATCCTGTATTAAAGAAGTTCTCTTCTGATTGGGGTATCGGGTTAGTCTGTCGTCATCGAAATTTGAGACTACTGCTATATTATTGATTTCGCATACTTATAGACCTGGATTGGAGAGAAACTACCGCAGTTCTCTTGCATTCGTAGATCAGACAAGGCTTGTGCTAAAGCTCTTGCTGGATGGTTCGAAAAAGAATAGATTCTATAAATAAATAAATAAATAAATAAATAAATAAATAAATAGCACCAATAAAATAGGAATTCGCTGATCTAGTTGTCAAATGGTTGAGCTTGGGCAGTTGTCCACTACACTTACCGCTTACCACATCCGCTGTTCTTGCCTCACAGTTCATATTCAACATCCCTCCACCCCAAATATCTTATAAGAACTCAAAATCACTAATACTTTGACCAAAAAATGCCAGCCCGGCAAGTGACTGTGGACAGCTTATAAGTAACAACAGGCTTATATAACTTCACAGAAAGAATACTTCTGCTTGTGAATGTAAACAGCCACGTGCTGGTCACAGCACTGATTCCACTGGCTTATCATCAACATTGAGCGGAATGAACATCAGTACTACATCCGAAATGGGCCCTACCGAGGGTAGAACCACGCCAGATTCTACCATGGACTTATCATACATAGATTCATCTCAGAGCTTCCCAACTCATTCGACGCCTCTGAAAACTTCGTCAGTCTCAAGCGGCTTGCACGAACCTCCCCAGACAAAAAGAAAAGAACAAGTCGGAGAAGAAATGAGAGGGCTCGAGGAAGAGCTTTGCTCTAATTGTTTCTTTGACAGGTTCCTTGTGACGCATTGGGACACCTCCTACAACCGGGTCATCGACAATCTCCCTTTGATGAAGCAGAAAGAGCGGTTCAGACTTACTGCCCCGGCCCCAGATCACAGATCACCGTGGCCAACAATCGGCAGAGAAAGGGCATACTATTCTCATTTAAAAAATCTCCTAAATGAGATTATCAACCAGTTCAACCAGCAAGTCCCAGGATCCGCACAGAACGTTGAATTCGTTGTTTGGGACAAGCGCATATCACCATCCGACCCCAAATCCCTGCAACCGGATATCTTATTGATCGTTCAGGGATCCAACAACTGCGAGAACTTTGAGTGGAAGTATCCCATCATACCTCTTGAGGTCAAGTCTGGGCTCCCTGAAGCTCGGAGGCAATTGGGGACTTACGTCCGCGAGATGTTAGCTGCCCGTCCTGGCCGTGAACTCTGCTGGGGCCTATCGTTTGATCATACAAAAACACTCTTTTCTGCGACTCTATTCGTTCCTGATCAAGTCTACATCATGCGGCCAATCAAAATTGATATCGAGGCAGGCTATCGGGCCTTTGCCAAAATCATCATTGGCCTGCTTGGACACCCTCACTTATTGACAATTGGTGAAAACCTGTCTGCGGACTGTTACAACAAGCTGTTACCAACCGGTGACATATTGAAGATTGAAAGTCTTGTATTCTCTCGCAAGAGCTTGATGGGACGAAGAACTCGAATTCTATTAGCAGAAGTTACGAAGAAAAGGGACCTTATGGTTTTCGAACACATTGATAGGGATGATGATAATACTTCTTCGGAAGTGGTACGAAGTCCGTCCTCTATTTTCTTTCATTAGGCGAGGAAGCTGACTCTTGAAGGATTCGTCTGGATATTGTACGATCAATTAAATACCCAAGTACTTCCAGAGAAATCGGAGCACCGCCGTCCAAATCTGATCAAGGATCCTTTTACTGAGGAGCTCAGCCAAGTCGCCAAGTCGCCACCACTTGGCCTTTACGCAAGTAAAGATAGCAACTCAACTCTCTTTGAGCAAGGGAACTATCACCTTCCAGAACTAGAACCCGCCCCAAACGAGGATATTTTGTTTGCCGATGATCGCGCCGCCGGCTTGGAGATTGGGGAGAAATTGATCATCAAAGAATCTTGGCCGTTTGAAAACCGCAGGGATATTGAATGGGGGGCCTTCCTCACTTGCACAGGGAAGTTTGGACTGCCCGAAGTCATCTTCAAGATCACAGGGCGTCATCCTCTATCAAGCCCGTCCATCAAAACACGTCGAATCCCGACACAGATAGCAATGAAGGAAATGGGAGTCAGGTTGGATAAGGCCGAATCACCTCGGGCACTCATGTCCGCCCTACTCCATTGCGTCGTAGGTATGTGTGATACTCGCATAATAATTGGCTCGTGTATTGAACATCTACGAGGACATTCAATTCTTCTTGACCAAGGCTGGTTACACCGGGACATCAGCATTGGCAATGTTCTTTTACTGGCGAACCCTGTTACCAGGACGCCGCCGAGCGGGTAAGGTAGATTCTTAAGGCGAAGGCATATAGCTCAAACTCTCAAGCCTCCATAAATCATTGGACCATCAGAGCCAATGTAAGGGAATTCTTATCGATGGTGATTCTATGATTAGTGTCACGGCACTACGAGAGTCTGGTGGCCAACGATCAGTGAGTAGCTCTATGAAACAAATTGTGAAAGAAAATTCATTCGCGTTATCAAAGTGCACCCTGCCGTTCCTCTCTGCGCGATTGTTATTGGCTTGGAACGAGCAAAAGGACGTTTTTGATCAATATTACGACGATCTACAATCTTTTGCGTGGGTTCTATTCGTGACTTCAATCGAGATTGCCAGGAAGGAGGGGCGAGACACTGACAAGGATAGAGCATGGATGAGGTCTCTAACGTCATCCAACCTTCGGGAGGTTGAGACAGCCAAATATTCCATCCCTACCCAATTAGCAATGCTGGATAATGCAATTTCCAATGGAACACGGAAGCCGCTTGACACATCGCTCCCCGAGCCTTTCGTTCGGATTTTGAACGAATGGTTCCAGTTGACTAACTACTGTGTCCCCAGCGGCGGTGACGAACGGACTCTACAGTCGGACAGTTCTTCGACGGAGTTCTACAAGAAATTCATTGCTATTGCTCTAGATAAAATGGACAGTGTGCCGGATACGTGGTCTTGAGCCCAGTGGGATGGTAGTTTATTCGATTTGTATCTAGCTTTCAAGTAACCTACTACTAGGAATCTCAATCTCACTTAGTCGGATGATTCGAAAGAAGATTAATTGCACGAAAGGGGGTGATATCAGATGAACTAGCAACAGCGGAAAGACGTTTATCTCATAGTAGGCATGTCGACTGATGCTTTGTTGCCAATAGCGTCCTGTGAACAGTGAGAATGAAATAGGAGAAGAGGACATAGTCCATACCTCTGCTTTCCACAAGGATGTGATCGTCTGCAAAAAGGTGAGCTGATGCGAACATCTGGAAATAGAGCTTGACAGACCTTGTTCTGCGTGTAAAAGTTGATTCCACTGTAAACACCATCAGTTATAGGGGCGTAAATGTGCACGGTGTACACTCACTTTTTCCCGTAGAACGAAACATCTCCAAGGAAGCTGTCCTAGAAGGCAACATATGTGTCAAACCACTGAATCACCCATAGGCATGAATACACACCTTGTTTCCGGACCATGAGAACATAGGCAACGGTACTGGGATGGGCACATTGATTCCGACCTGCGCACCACTGTTAGTATCCGAGTATAGAAAGTCATACATACACTCACCTGCCCAACATTGACCGTATTCTCAAATTTCCTAGCGGTTGCGCCACTTTGAGTGAAAATAGCTGTGCCATTTCCGTATCGGTTGCTGTTGATAATCTCGAGCGCATCATCCAACGTGGGACTCGAGATAACAAGCAATGCAGGTCCGAAGATCTCTTCTTGATACGCGCGCATCTTGGTAGTGGCCTCGAGGATCGTTGGACCAACAAAGTAGCCATCTCGATAGGGACTTTCTGCGCCAAGACTAAAGTTGCGGCCATCAAGATGAATAGTTCCACCTTCAGAGTGTACCGAACTAATTAGATCGATGACGCGGGCTTTGGCCGCAGGTGAAATGAGAGGGCCGACGTCCGTTCCCTTTTCGAAGCCGCCGTTGACTTTGAGGCCCTTTGCGCGCTCGACCAGTTCCGGAATCCATGACCGAGAGTCACCGACAAAGATGGCTGGATTGATGAACAGTAAGCGGTGAGTTTAAGGGAATTGCGTGGTAAACTTACCAACAGACAAGGCCATGCATCTTTGACCGGCAGCTAATTAGGATGCTTAGTATTGAAAGGTCTGATAGATGCGCGTGACCAATTTACCTCCAAATGCCGCTCCTACCAAAGAGTTGAGAGCGAGGTTCTTGTTGGCTAGATGCGAGTTAGACCAAGATTTCTTGTTAGGACAAGAACTGACCATCGGGCATGATCACGGCATGATTCTTGGCCCCCAAATTGGCTTGGACCCTCTTCCCTGTTTTCCTTCCCCTGAAAGACGTGAGCGTTATGATGTAGCTGATCATCATCGCATACCTCTCGTAGATGTGCTTTCCAGCCTTGTCACCTCCAACGAATGATATCGCCTTGATGTCTGCGTGGTCGCATATACGATTGACAGTCGGGACAGTGCCATGCACAATGTTCAAAACACCGGGCGGCAGACCTGAAAAACGCCGTCAGCTACTATACAACCTTCATGGAATAGTCTCACCTGCGCGAGAGCACAGCTCCGCAATCATCATAGCTGCTCCAGGATCGCGTTCACTAGGCTTGAGCACAAGGGTATTTCCGGTGACGGTGGCGAGTGGAATAGTCCACAGAGGGATCATGGCAGGGAAGTTGAAAGGCGCTATACTGTTGAACATGGTCGATTATTTACCGTGAAACTGAATGCCCATACGGCCTACCTTGCGCAAACACCAAGCGGTAATCGCCTCGTCTCTGTGTCCATATCCCTGCTCACTTCAATCTTCTCACCCATTAGGTTACTTGCTATTCCACATGCAGTTTCGACAACCTGCAGCCCGCGGAGGACATCACCGTGGGCGTCTGGGACTGTTAGAGGTTATGTATATTTTGAATGCACGCACGCACCTCCCAAAGTCTTTCCTTGTTCGAGAACAATGGAAGCAGCGAGCGCGTCTGCGTTCTCCCGAATCTGCTTTTGCAACCTAGTAACGAACGGTTCAATGACTTCCATTACGGACAGCATGAAGTCGCTTACTCCATGGCAAACCTTTGTCGAGTAAGTACACTCGTCTTCCTCCATCCTTCATAGGCTTCTTTCGCAGCTCCAACGGCGTCCTCGAATTCGCTCTCAGTGGTTTCTGGAACTCGTGACAGCAAAGTCTGTGTGCTCGGATCATGCACATCGATCCATTTTTCAGCCTTGCTTTCCGTGAACGTTCCACCGATGTAGTTTTTGATTTTTTTACCGGTGAAAGACGTGCCGGGCCAACTAGAAAGTGAAGTTGCGTGTGTCTGAGCGAGGGTACTCAATGCAGCAGATGCTGTAGGTATTATTCTTCTGGATGATAGCGTTGTGCGAGGAGCAGTCGAGAGTTGGCGCAGCATCTTTTGAGGGAGGAGGACAAGGTAGACTAACACAGTCAGGTGACCGACGGGTGGCGTCTTGGTCGGAACTTGGGAACACATTCAATTGCTTTGCCAATAGTTGTGGTTTTACAAGGAAACAATTACAAAAATCAAACTCATAAATTATACATGTCTTGAGGCAGTCACACAAATGTCTCGCCTTTAGCGGCCAAACCGACGTCGTTTCTTTTGAAGAAAAGATGCTTATAGTCAAATATATGGCCAGAGTGTGACGGATACTCACCGAAGGTCTATTATATACATCACGAGGATCGTCCACCTCCTCATCTCTGGGGCGTTTCGCTAATGTCTCTGCTCCACCACGAGTGCTCATGCTAATATCCGACTGGGGAGGTACTCCAGTACTACTGCTAGCGACACTGATGGATCGTGATGCTCTGTTCTTGGCAATGGAAGCACGCGATAAAGGTGGGCGCATGAGCTGCCTTTCCTCTACTTTCCGGTTTTCGAGTCCCTTTTCCAAGGTCATGAACGGCGCTGAATGATGCTTGAACAGGAAATTTAGGATAGTTCGCTGAAATGCCTCATGTAGGAAGGCATCGTCCTTTCTATGCTTGCTTTGCGATACCTCGTAGTCTCCCACCAGCTGCTTGGCCATGTCTTTAATGAGATTTTCCAACGGGCCATACTCCGGCATGATGACCTGCTTTGGTAGGCACTCAAGAAGAGCCGAGCGATAATTGGTGTCTTTGTCGAGGGTTGTAAAATCTCTCCAAAAGTTTTCAGGTATGGGGTGATTCTTGACATCCTTCCCCGCGGGACATGCGAGCACCGTCCAGTAGAGGAGCAGCCAGAAGGCAGACTCGGCGTCATATCGAAGTTTGTGCTGATCTTCAACTCCCACCCCCATTTTCTCTTCCCAATTCACGATTTCCTCTTTCTTTATATCCATCTGTGGAAAGTCGGTAAGACGACTCGGCACGCATTTTTTGTATGCAACCGCTGCACCCGCGTCCAACTTGGGCATAGGGGGCAATTCATAGTAGCCTATTTTTCGCTTTTTTGTACGAAGAAACTCTGCTATGAATAGACCTGTACCCTAAGACGATTCGGCGTCAGCGGGGGTTCGTGTCGAGCTCACTAACGGCATTGCGTGCGTACCGTCCAAGGCTTAGGTGTGGCTTTCCCCTTTACTTGTCTCTTATTCTCACTAGCGTCGAAATCAATCAATAATAGCTTCGTCTCCAGTGGATGGACACTGTAGAAGCAAGCTTAGTGAACACACTACCAGCGATAAAAGAAACCAACTCTGAAAGTCCAAGATGCGACTGAAGCATATGAGATGCAAAGCACATCTTTGTGAGGGTTTGGTTGAACGACTTATCAACCGTGGCAAGATTATCACGAAGGCAGACGTTCCCGCCACTAATATCGCGGTGCAAGATTTGGTACTTGGTGTACAGAACACGTGTGACTTGTTTGGAATTAGACAGAGGAACGAGAATTACTGGGCATCACTTACCCTCGAGCAAATCGTATATTGCAATTAGGACGTCCTGCGGTGTCTTCGCGTCTAGCAACGGAGAGGCTGCATCCCTTAAAACCAATCGCATCTTCACCTTCTCAGAGGCGTCTTCGGGCACTATTTGTTCTAGTCCTGCTTGCACTTTCCATTTTTTGTCATATTTCATTGTGGTACCTGGCACAGGGCCAGAATAGCCGACACGCACAACACCTGGGAAAATCCCTTCTTGATGAATTCTCTCTAATGTCTGACCCTCTTCGTATCTTCGACTAGGATCGACATACTGCTCCTTGATGACCGTCCCTGGTATCTTGGTATCGAGGACAATCGTTCGACGGCCGAAATGTCCTCCGACAGTGCGGATTGAGCAATCTTGAAACAACCCATCTGGAGTCTCAATATCGAAGGTGGGAGGGATACACTCGACGGCGTCTGCTGCAGGCCTGATAATGGTCCGAATGATGGTAAGATCTGGAATTATTGGCTCATACAAGCGCCAGACCCAAGCACACAGTAAAGCAATATCTGCCTGAGCTGTCCAGGAGCATAGCTTGGTTCCAAAACTCCCAAAGCTGTTATGAAGTATTAACTTGAAGCCCTCTTCCTCTGCGTATATTCCAAGGCCTGTAGTGAGATCTGGACGTGCTTGTAGAAGGAAGCCAACATATGATCGTGCCTGAGCAAATGCGCCTCTCGAGTCACGATGAGAAGACTTGAGTTCTCCGGTAGCTTCTAAAGCAGACCAGAATTTATTTTCTGGTATTTCCGGGTCCTTTTCCCATATTTGTAAGGCGACGAGGTCCGGTCTATTTATTGACCCCGTAGCGTGGTCCTTTGGCCTTTCATAGGGTGTATCCACAAACTTGATATAAAGCCACTCAGTTTGGCGAATGCGTTTGCGGACTGTTTCACTAATTGTATTGAGATAGATACTGCACTTTGTTGGCGTTTGCTTCGATATTCTGGAGCCACGAGTTTGAAAGTGGGGGGCTTCGGAGAAGTCTTTGCTAAAGCGTTCCTCCGAAAGTTTCAATAACTTCCACATGGTATTGTTGTGGACTTCATAAGAGAAATGGGGATAAACGTTCTCGGCTACCTCTTGACGGTCATGCCCAGAGACCGAGGGAAATAGATCTTTCACTGGTGACAAGGTGAAATCGTCCTCATTGGTATCTAAGGGGTCTGCCGCCCACTCTTCGTCTTGATATTTCATAATGGCGCTTCTGATGCTGCGCGACAGGGGGAAGGGTCACCGGGGGAGAGAGGGAAGGGCCAGAGGGAGAGGATGCAGTAAGGTCTGCTGGCCTCAAATCGCTTGTCAGGGGTTTTATACAGAATGTGCCCAATTCAGTTTCAGGCACAGCAATCCCCTTTCCTTCCATATAGACTGCATAGCCTAGGGTTGGCCGGGCGCAATGCGGCTGATGATAGGCGCGGACTGGCTTGATGGAATACAAGTCAGGAGTCTACTGAATTGACAATCATAGACCCTTGATTAGAGGCCAAGTTCACAGATAGAATCGAGTATAATCTGTCGAACCCAGTTGGCTTTATTATCTTATACCAATCACACCACTAGAGAGAGGAGGAAAACAAAACAAAATGAAGATACATGACAAACATAACAGACAAAAAGAGGGACACTTTCATGCACATATATACGAGTACTCATCAAGAAGAGAAAGGCAAGCAGCGCGCGGACAATAGGAACGATGGCCGTGACATGGCATCCGTGGTTAATCTTATTTAACTTTACTTACCGTCTCCCACGTTTGTTGTCGCAACTTTATTATGTCCAATCGTTTGCCAATAGTCGTTTTGAAATCTAGCAAAGAGGGAATTATAAGATCAGGCTCATAAATCACAATGTCATTAGGCTGTCGCATAGACTGTTTGGCAATAAGCGGGGCATCTCGCCTTCAGCCGCCACATCGACGTCGCTTCTGTGAACAAAGAGTACTTTTGGTCAACATTATAGCCAAAGTGTGACCGGTACTTATTGAAGGCTTATAATTTCCGTCATGAAGATCGTCGCCCTCTTTATCTCTGGCATGTTTTCCGGTTGCCCTCGCCCTACCACGTATATTTGTATCAATATCCATCTCCAGGGGTGCCCCTAATTCCGATTGAGTTCTCCGAGTACCAGTGCTAGACATACTCTGAGATCTTGAACGTGATCGCGAATTCCTGTTTGCGTCCACAGAAGCGCGCGATAAAGGCGGACGCATTGCCTCTTTTTTTTCTACTTTCCTATTTATGAGCCCCTTTTTCAAGGTCATGAACGGTGCAGAATAATTTTCGAATAAAAAATTTAAGATGATCCGTTGAAACGCTTCGTGCAGAAATGCATCGTGCTTTCTGTACTGGTCCTGCGACGCATCATAGTCTCCAACAAGGTGATCAGCCATGAGTTTAATGAGACATTCCAACGAGTCGTAATCCGATACAATTGCTTTATTCGCCAGGCGCTCAAGGCAACTCGAACGATAATCCTCGCCGTCTTTAGAGTCTGTAAGGTTTCTCCAGAAGGTTTCTGGTATGGGATAGTCGTCGATCTTCTTCTCCGCAGGACATGCGAGCACTACCCAGTAAAGAAGTAGCCAGAAAGCAGACTCTGCATCATACCGGAGCTTGTGTCGATGTTCATCGAGCATCTTCTTTTCCGTATTCTTGACCAGCTCTTCCTTTACTTGTGGAAACTCGTCAAGGCGACTCAACACACATTTCTTATATGCGGTTGCTGCATCTCCATGTAACTCAGGCATGCCTGGCAGAATATAGGTGCCCGTCTTCCGTTGTTTGGTGCGAAGAAGGCCTGCCATGAACAAAGGTGCACCCTGGAAATCCAACGTGAATAAGGATTACGTCGGCTTTGGAAACGACTTAGCGTGCGTACCGTCCGAGGCTTAGGCCTGCGTTTTCCGGCTTTCTGACCTTGATCCTCGCTAACATCGAAATCGATTAATAATAGCTTGGTCGCCAGTCGGCCAACACTATGAACACGATTTTAGCAAACGCACCGCTCGGTAATAGTTAAAACCCACCCTGAAAGACCAAATTGTTGCTGGAGCATATGGGACGCCAAACACATGTCTCCGAGGGTTTTATTGAACGAATCGTCGTCGTTTACAAGTTCCTTCCGAAGGCACACGTTCCCATCGCTGATATCACGATGAAGAATCTGATACTTGGCATACAAGAAACGCGTGACTTGCGCTGAATTAGACAGTGCGAGGAATTATAACTCAAAATCACACTCACCCTCAAGTAGATCGTATATCGCAATCAGAACGTCCAGTGGCGTCTCCGCATCCAACAACGGAAAGGCCGTGTCCTTCAAAATTAATCGCATCTTCACTTTTTCAGATACGTCTTCATGCATCGAGTGTTCCGGTGTTGCTTCTACTTTGACGCTTTTATTATTTTTCACTATGATATCCTTTACCGGGCCGTACCAGCCGACACGCACAACACCTGGGAAATCTCCCTCGCGATGAATCTTGTGTAAAATTTGACCTTCTTCATATCTTCGGCCAGGGTCGACATACTGCTCCTTGATGACTGTACCGGGGGTCTGAGTATTGAGGACGATCGTCCGACGACCGAAATGGGCTCCAGCGGTGAGGACGGAGCAACCTGGAAACACTTCCCCTGGAGTTTTGACATCGAAGGTGGGAGGGTCATACGTAGCGGCGCCCTTTGTTGGCCACACAACCGTACGAGTGATAGTGGGGTCAACAGTCATCGTGATTGGGTGATATAGGCACCAGACCCAAGCGCACAGTAGAAGAATATTTGGTTGGTTGCCCCACACAAGGAGTTTGGTTCCGAAACTACCAAAGCAGTTGTGGAGTATCAACTTGAACCCTTTTTCTTCTGTGTATATTCCGAGTGCCGTGGTACGATCCGGACGTGCTTGTAGAAGGTAACCAACGTATGAACGGGCCTTGGTAAATGCACCCACTACAGTGTCACCTGCGGATTTGATCTCTCCCGTAGTCTCCACAGCCGACCAGAACACATCTTCCGGGATTTCATGGTCTTCCTCCTGGAATTTTAAGGCGATTAAATCGGGCTCATTCATCGTGCCAGTAGGGTGGTCCTTTGGTGGTCGGTAGGGCGTATCCACAAACTTGATATATGGTACTTTAAGTTTGCGAATCCGTTTTCGGACCATTTGACTAATTTCATTAAGATAAATACAGTACTTCGTCGGCAGTGGCATCGACATCTTGGAGACGCGATTGACAAAACTGGGCGGTTTGCCAAAAACCTTCTCAAGCTTTGATTTTTCGTCTGAAAGCTTTAATAATTCCCACATGGTTGCGTTGTCGACCTCATATGCGAAATGGTGATATACGCTCCCAGCTACCTCTTGGCGGTTGTGCCCAGAAACAGAGGGAATTATACGTTTTAACGGGGATGAGGTGAGAAGGTCCTCTTCGGCATCATCTGGAGGGTCTACAGCTGAATCTTCGCCTTGAGATGGCATCAACAGGCGTAAGTGGGGGGCAGCAAAGTTTGCTCGCTCAGGTTGCTCGTCCGGATTTCTATCCTTCAGTGTCAGAGGTGCGAGAGGCGCCGAGAAAACAGCATGTTGACGTGGAAGTAAGGGACTATGGCAGTGGAAGTCGGGGATCAAGCGGTGAGCCCGACTGATTATATGTATTACTTATAGTCGAGGATCGCAGGCTCTTGTCAATAAATGTCAAATTCAGGGCTGTCATCAAATACAATATGTCCAGCCCAGTGTGTATTGTCCAGCCCAAATCCATTACAAAGACAGAAAAAAAGATCAAGATCAAGAAAGAATCAGATACATGACAAACACAACAGACAAAGAAGAGAGGAACAACCCTCGCGCGTACATACGAGCGTCCGTCAGGAAAAAATAAAGGCGAGCCTACCAAGCATAGCGCTCACGCAGGACACACGCGCAGGCGCATTATCCTCACACGCACCCTCCTCCTGCACCGTCCCCCACATTTTGTTGTCTGAGAATCAACGATAACCCCTACGAGTGTCTGTACTATACTCGTGCGCTTGGTAGTAGGACAGGCGTCCCACAGAATGTCCTGCGCGAAGCGAGTGCCGATGTTAGTGGCGATAGTTGGTGTTTGGGGTACGAGATCATAAATACTTGCTCTAAATGTTAAATTGATCTGAACTACCGTATAACATCAAATGCATCGTTTGTGCGGCTCAGTCTATTCTAGGATTAAACTATGACTCGAAATAGAAATTCATTGTACTTGGTTTGTTCAATATATAACTCGATTCAAAAGACAAACGGACACATAGTAACTAGAACTGCACTATATCCAAAGCCACTTTATTTAAATACCTTTTGTTGGTCCTCTCAAAATTTCATCCCTCTAAGCCTCCGAGGTTCTCTGTTTCTTCTTTTGTTTCTCCATCTGTTAAGACGTAAACATTAAACTCAAACATGGCTTGTGGCGACTTACCTGTTCATCGTCACTGCCGCGGGAACGCTTCCCCTTGTTACCGGTACGAATAGAATTTAGCTTGTCCTTTAGTCGCAAGCTCTTATCCCCTTGGACCGAAGTAGAGTGGATTGAGCTGTTAAGAGACCTCGTCGATCTCCTCGACAGGTCTATCTGTCGTTGTGACCACGGTACATTCATACTCTTCATAGCATCCTTGGAACGCGGCGTAGACGACTTCTTGGTAGTCATATATGGTTTGGAGTGATTTTCGTGAATGAACGTGAAAACCATGCGCTGAAAAACTTCGTGGAGGTAATCCTCTTTTTGTTTGAGGGGATCCGTGGATGTTTCGTGGTCTCCAGTGAGTTGTTTCGCCATGCCTCGCAGGAGCGGCATCAACGGCTCATAAACGGTATGCAGAATATTTGGCAATCCAGGCCGAAGAAGCTGCTCTCTAAAATCTATTCCATCGCTAGATGTAATAGCGTGCCAGAGCTCGGATGATATTAGCTCCAGAGGCTTTCCTTCCGGCGCGGCAAGCACTAGCCACCACATAATCAGCCAGAAAGTAGATTCAGCATCGTATCGAAGTCTGTGACAGAACGGTCCAGGAAATTTTTGGCTGTCAATTTGGATCGTTTCTTTTCCGTTGTTCGGGAACTCTTTGAGCCGATTACCAACGTGTTTTTCGTACACATTTCGTTCGGGCCCATTCAGGTCGGGTATTACGGGAAGAGTGTAGATCCCTTCCGTGCGCCTGCCAGCGCGGACAAGTCGTGCCATAAATATGGGTGTGCCCTTGAATACTATGAGTCAAATCATGGCCACTAGGTGACAACACGCGTACCGTTCGTGGTTTTCTTGATTTGGATTGGGGCTCCGTATCTTCTTGATTTTGATCCTCACTCATATCAAAATCGATGAGTAGTATTCGTGTATCCAAACGGCACACGCTGATATCAAAGCTTAACAGGTGCAAATAGTGTAATAAACTAAACCCACCCTGTTTTACCCAGAGTCTCCTGGAGTAGGTATGAGGCAAAACACATGTCTGGATCGGGGGAATCATTGTAAACCTCTGAAACCCTTCGAAGTCTGACATTCTCGCTGCTGATGTCGCGATGAAGTATCTTATGCTTCTTATAGAGAAAGCGAGTGACTTGCAATATGAAAGGTTAGATATCAAGCATGATGTGAACGCGTAACCATCTCACCTTCTAGAAGATCGTATATCGCAATCAAAAAATCCAGAGGAGTTTCCGCTTCCATTATCGAACCTGCTGTATCCATTAATACTACACGTGTCTTCATTCTCTTTATGTCGTCGCGACAAGAGTTCACAACGATATCATTGTTGTTTGATTGCACGACTCCGTGCGATTTGGATCGAACGACGCCAGGAAAGGTGCCATTGCAGTGTATTTTCATCAAAATGGGTCCTTCCAGATATCTACGCCCGGTCTCAATGTATTGTTCTTTGATGACTGTGCTTTCGTCTTTCGTCTTGAATATGGTGGTCCGCCTGTCAAATGGTGACGAGTTAACATTCTGGAGGTGACAATTTTCGTATACCAAATTGTCTTGACTTGATATCACAACACTGAAAACGGGCCAAGAATCTGGATCGATTGAGGGTGTGATGGTCCTGTCGACATCAGGTTCGTACAATTTCCTTATCCAAGCACACAGAAGGTGGGTGACACCGGTGCCTTTCCATTTCATCAATGGAGTCGAAAATGCGCCGAAGCAGTTGGTATAAGTAAGCCTGAAGGAATCCTTTTGGACGAAAATCCCAAGAACGGCAATACGGTCGGGGCGAGCTTGAAGCAAATAACCCGTGTATGAGGCCGATTGACGATGCACCTTGTCTTTATTAGAATTGGATTTAAGCTCTCCCGTAGCTTCAATTAGTGACCAGCAGTACGGGGGGATAGTGCCGTCTTTCTTCAGCATCACGGCAGCAAAATCGGGCATGTTTTGAGAGCCCGTGGGGTGATCCTTCGGTTTATTCCTGCAGGTGATAATGAACTGGATTTTCTCAGCGGGTCCTGGCAGGGTAAATTAGCCTAGTACTTAAGGGCGTGCACTAAGTCATACCTCCTGACAAGATCCTGTCGTAGACATAGTCGCTAAGTTGATTCAGATAGGATACATAAGGAGTTTCAGTTTTAGGATCCTTAAAAGTGGGGACCGATGGTGGGGCAGGGGTAAATCGCTCTGAGGATGGATAGCCGAGCAACTGCCACATGTCCTCTGATTTGACCTCGAATGTTGTAGACGGATAAAGTCGCTCAGCTATCTCATCCCGAGAGTGACCTGCTACAGGTGGGCGTAATGGCTTTTTGATTGGTGAGGATATCCCTTCCCCGTCGTCATCTAGTTCGGTTAGAGGTGGCCCTTCATGTGATCCCTCGGAGAGGGAGTCCGCGTTCTGAAGGGTTTTGGCGCTGCTGCTGATACCTATCAAGCGACCAAAGAAACTCTGAGATTGTCCCATGTTCCCGGGGAGCTTGGTTCGTGGAGCAGAGTCGAGTAGACGCGGATGGAACTTTTATACTCCTTTCTGGCTTATGCGCTCTTGGGCTGGAGTGCGTCTGCCCAAAAGACGCCCAGTTGTGAGCACATGTCGACGCAGGAGCAAGACGAATACAAGTCGGAAATCAACTGGAAAGTCTGATTCTATATAAGTTGGTTGGCGATCGCAGACTCCAGGCTGGTTGGAGATCAAATTCAGGGCAATGCGCTGCGCAGCCCATTTCAATAACTGTCCATCGTTGTTTTGCAGTGATGGAAAATTCAATCGTAGGCGCAGCAATCGCAAATGAAACCGAGATATGGGTATGGGAAGGCCTAAGATGCGGGGGATCAAGCGGCGGGTTGGTGTTAAGTTGGACGTCGAATAATTCGGGAGCTACTTAGTTTCAAATAATACATTATTTGTGTAGCCTGGTCCCTTATTGTCCAGTCCCAATTCCATTACTAAAAAAAAAAAGAAGAAGAAGAAGAATACACGACAAACACTACAGACAAAGAAGAGAGAGGAACAACCCTCGCGCGTACATACGAGCGTCCGTCGGGAAAAGCAAGGGCGAGCCTACCAAGCATAGTGCTCAAGTAACGAGGCACGCGCAGACGCAACATCCTCACGCAACATCGCAGCCTCGCTCTTTTTCACAAACCAAGGAGCCAGTCGAACGCCAGCCGGCACCGCCATCGCAGTCGCACCCGTCGTCGCGCTACCACCCGAATACGAACCACCCAAAAAGTGGAAAAGTGTCGTATGGGACGGGAAGAGGGACATCTCGCCAGGCGCCCAAATGGCCAACCCGAGCATGTACCCCCCTCCACCGTCCCCCACGTTTTGTTGTCTGAGGATCAACGAGGACCCCGGCGAATGTTCGTACTCGTGCGCTTCGTAGCAGAACAGGCGTCTCCCGCCGCGTCCTGCGCGAAATGGGTGCCGGTGATGGTGGTGGTGGTTGTTTTGGGTATAGTGTGCGTAGGGTATATCGGCAACGCGATGGGTGACACTTTCCATTGTATGCGCCAAGTTGCGGAAGAGTCGTGTTCGTAATGGGTTGATCTATAAACGGAGGTCAGCGCTTGTCCGTCTTTTGGGAGAGAGAGGGATACTGACATCGCGTAAGATTAGCCAATCATACCGCGTTTCGACGCCATGACATGCGTTCGAGATTTCACGGCAGAGCGCCTCGAAGACGTCTAGTTTTTTAAGCTGTCCTTCGGCCCAAGAGACAGTCGGGATCTGGACGACGAGAAAGAGACCACTGATGAGGAGGATACGGGAGAGTAGATATCGGAGGGCTGGGGGTACGAAGAAATGGAGTTGGACTACGCCGATGCATTCGAGGAGGAGCGTCGGTCGTGTGGGACTGCGGCTTGGCGCTTCTGCCTGTGGTGCGACGTATTGAATCGGGGAGATGGGATCGGACGACACTAAGGGTGCGGTCTGTCCCTCGTCGACGTATGGGGTGAGTGGCGGTGGCGGAGGCGGTGAAGACGGAGGCGATGGAGTAGGCGAAGGCGAGGCAATGATAGGCAGAGGTGCGGGTCCGTATTCGACCGCGATACCCGTTAGTTCATCTATACCCTGTCGATAGTCCGGAACTGGACCCGTAGGCTCGAGTTTGCCTTTCTCCCAGAGCTGCCAAAGCCATGGCGCAAATGGGGCTAGACAAGGATGCACCTGTAGATTGTTAGTGATTTGTTCGTATTATTTGTGGAATTTAAGGATGAGGATTGGAAGGGTGTGGTCAAGCTGCCAGCCTCTTTCCGTGTTAGGGAAAAGAGTGGGTCCTAGCGTCAGGAGGGAGCCTCCAGGCCTCCATGGGAGGCGGACAAGGACTCCAGAAACCGCACCCAATTTGCTGGTCTCTTTGTGCTTTTGCCCGCGTCGTCGGTGGACACCGTCAGAGTCGCGAACCTGGCAAAAACCGGGAGTGGCGGCAGGCTCGGTAGATGATTGGGGGGAGTGCGGGTGGAGGCTATTCGATCATCGAGAGTGTGCAGAATAAGACTACTTACAGATGCAATACGGCCAGGTTCTGACGTGGTGATCCATTCATTGAAGCCAGTAGAGGCGGGAAGGGGCATGCCTAGAATGTCACCAGGCATCCGCCACAACTGTTTTGTTGTTCTCGTTAGGGAGGAATTGTAATGTTTTGACTTTTAGTGTCGTTTAGCACCACTACTGCTAGTAGCAGAGGGGCGAGTCGAGGAGATGAGAGAGGGTAAGAGGGGTTAGCAAACACTAGGGTCTTTTATATTTTTAGAATTAATCATTACCGGTGATTACATGCCGTATGACTAAGTTCTCGACCAGCAGCAGCAAGAGGCGGTCGAGCGCCGCCTGAAATGTTCGGGAGCCTATGGAGGCGCTACATACATATTAGGGCAAGAGGGTTGTCGCCAAACGACCCTGCGCTATTCCGACACTAATTAGATTGCATTTTTGACTTTTGGAAAGGGTTTGAAGGATATGTCGAGTGCGGGGTTACAACGGTCGGACGAGCAAGCCAGCGTTGAGGTTTTGTTTGTAAAATGATTACAAATATGCTATTATCTTATAGCAAGTAAGATATAAGGATAATAAGAGTGCTGGCACAGAGGTGATGGTCCAAGTCGCAGGCGGCGGTCAGCAGACGTCACGCCAACAGACAATCAATCTCATTCCCACAGGCTTGAACCCGTACAAGACACGGTATTTCTCTATGAAAGAGCTCCACTCTTACAGAAAATTAAGACAACTCGCCACCGTCCAGCACCAAATTAGTGAAGACACGTCGGCTCATATACGGATTTAGCTAGGCAATCGCCAGGGTCCATTCAAAACGAAGAGTGGATTCATATGTGTACAAATCACTAAATATGAGGAACTTACGGTCAGGAATGAAAACTGTCCAATTTACCGCAGTAAACGCTTCAGAAGGAAGGGCACGCAAAGTCGTAAATGCTATCACGAGCGTAGCAATCCGCCCAGCGAGGTAGAACCAAGCAGACAATATGAGTGAGATCCAACAAAACGCGAAAATGAAAGTCAACCAGAGGGGCTCCTCTCCCTCCAGTTTAAAACTAAGTCTGGAAACGGCGCAAACGAGGGTGACAATGAGTGGTACGGCGATCATTCCGATGCAGGAAACACGCCAGAGAAGCAGTTCGGCCTTCGAGGGGAAGTGAGATGACCATGCGATGCAATGAAGCGCGCCGAACACGGCCCCAAGAATGGACGCGCCCAATGTGGCATCGGAAAGAGAACACGCTTCTGGCTTGCCGGACCAGAACATGGGTACACGAGGTTCACGTGTGAGGTCCACGTATTCGTCTTGGTAGCCTACGGTGTAGATTGCAATCTTCTCGATGAGACGCATGAATGGCTTGTCGTTCCATTTGTCTGGCGCTTTGGTGCGCTTCCTGCGCGTCGACGTTGAGGTCTTGTACACTCGGATGGGGCAGTCTACACAGCGTGGTTTGCCCCACCAGAATAGGTAGATGAAAAAGTTGAGGGTTGCATAGGCCAAGGTGATGATCTCGAGGTCGGTAAGGGGAAGAGAGCGGACGCCTCGAGCGATACACCGGATAATGAACCAGGATGTTTGCATGAGTACGATTAGCTTGGCCAGCCAATCGCTTTTCCCTCGATCCTTTAGTTCTGCCTCTGTGGGGGCGATGAGTTGCAGTACGTCAACCGGCACGTCGCTCAGTTGAAGAGGGCATATGGGAATCTCGTCGTAGCGCGAGTGGTGACCAAATGGGATGACAAAACTGGATACCGAGGAGTTCTTGAGGGTTAGCGCGAGGGAGGGGGCACCATCTGGCAATTGATAGAGATGAAATCCTCCCATAATCATGAAAAATCCTTGGGTTTTCGACCATCCTGGAACTGATACTCTTCAGCTTCTCGTTACCTGGTATATAAGAGACGCTCACCTTGCTTTTGTATTTGGGAGGCTCGTACATACTGACGGATCGCCCATGCAAGGGTGTACTCTGGAACAAGCAACGTCCACAGAAACAGTACACATTCGTATTCGAGAATACCTCGTGACGTGTTCCAAAGCCACCCTTGGGACCACCAACCCATGTCGCGTTTCTCTGGTCGAAACGCAAGGTTAGGGTGCATGGAGATCCACGTGCACAGAAAAATGGTCGATAGACAGCTCCAGAGTATGTCCCAGACTGTTCGGCTGTCAGCAATCTGGTCATCACGAATGAGAATCCTGGGTGGTTCATAAGAAAATGCTGGGATGGGTCCTGCCCCGCCAAGCCCGCTTTGGACAGCAATGTAAAAAAGGAAAAGGAACAGCATGAAGAAAAGAATGACGGGGTAGAGAAGGAGAGCAATGTTCACGGGCGTCACTACGCCCAGCCTATTCAGTTCAGGGCATCACTGTACCAGCACCTGGTGCGGCTCCCAACGTTTACGAATTCAATGAAATCATATATATCCAAAGATCGTTCGGCCGGTGGGTTAGTATACAAACGAATAATCAAAATAAATCAAATAATCAGTCCCACTGGGATGGCATGTCAACGAACAGTCTTAGAGGCAGACATTAGACGTACCACCATGGGCTTCGGGAGTTCGACTTCAGTGTTATGACCGCGCTTCTGCTTTTCTAGTTGACTCGCGAGTCGGCCCTGGTTTGCATTCGTGCTTGAAGTTCCGCGTGTGGCTCCCTGCATTACTTGTGAGCATATATAGATAAGTGCCAACATTGTATCTCACCTCCTGTGCTCGACGTTCGGCGGCAGCCGCTGCAGCCGCTCTCTTCGCCGCATCTCCAGAAGGCGGGCTACTACTTCCAACCATATTACCACCCGCATTCGGAGCAGGCGGTCTTGTTCTCGCTGGAGCAGGGGCAGCAGGAGCATTTGGGTGTGCCATAGGAGGACGCATAGCTGGTGGACGAGTGACCGTAGTTGGTGAAGCAGGTCCTGAACCGAGTCGTTGACCTTCTCCTTTGAATTTACTGGGTCCGCATCCCATCCTTGAGCGAGGTAGACTGATCAACAGTCGTGGGAGAAGCCAAAGTTATGAGCGATGCAGCTTACGCCGAGTAATGTCCAATAGTAAATAAATAATAATAAATAAAATTTTCAATAAATGACGACACGGTTTGCCCGGTTTAGTGGACGTGTCCCCCCGCAGTCAGTCCAGAACCTCGGCTGTGGTTCAGCTTCGCTTCCAGTTTTTAACCTTTGACCACCCCCTACTAAGAATGCGAGCACTCGCCTTTGCGGCGCTGCTGCTGTCTTCACTCGCATATGGTTCACAGAAACCATTACAGACGACGTCGACCACACTAGTAGATCTTTTAAGCGCTGATCCAGATTACACCCAGCTCTTGCGGCTTTTACAGCGAACAAGACTCATCCCAACGCTCAATAAACTAAATGGGAGTACTCTATTTGCACCTACAAACGATGCAGTACAGCGCCATTCGGTGTGGACAAGATTTCTGGCAGAAGATGGAGAAATTCAAGCCAACGACAACATCAACGAACAAGTCCGCCAGACGCTCTTATATCATCTCTTAAACTATACTCTTCCTACATTTCCACCTGCTCAGAACGAGGTCGCCACCTATAATACTCTGCATTTCCCGCGGATACCCGTTTCTCCGCCTTCGCCAAATCCACCACCAGCCCCGCCGTGGGTCCCTTTACCAGGCGGATCATTGCACAACGAGAGCCAAAGATTACGCGCAGCTGTACGCGGCGACGGCGACGCGCTCGATGGGTCCACGAAAGCCTACGTCGACGTTGACGCGTCGGGCCAAAATGGAACCCCAGTTGTTAAAGATCCCGTGTCGGGTACGAATTGCCTGCTCGTCGGCATCAACGACGTTCTCGAGGTTCCAAAGAGTCTGGCTGCTATCATCAAGGACACCCCCGAGCTGTCCTACCTCGTCAACGTCCTGCCCGAGGCGCAGATGCAGAGCCTGGAAAAGGACCCAGGCTTGACCGTGTTTCTTCCGGAAGATGACGCGTGGGGCGTCTTACACCCCGTCATTCGATTGTATCTCGAAAGCCCATTTGCGCGCGGGGATCTCAAATGGATCGTCGGCATGCACGTGGCTGATGGAAAGTTGGGGTACTCGGACCGCTTTGGGGACGCCACAAGAAGTAGGCCTCTTCTATTCTACTATTACTTTTGCTGACTGACGACTCCTAGTACGTACCATTGAAGGAAATAAATTACGCGTCAATGCATCTTCTCCGGACGGTATCACCGTCTCGGGTGCCGCTCTCCGGCAAAAGGACGTGTTCGCTTCCAACGGAGTCTTACATACCGTTTCCTCCCTTCTCCTCCCACCGGATTC
>KN824328.1:46358-111019 GCA_000827415.1 Serendipita vermifera MAFF 305830
AGGTGGCGATTGCTCCGGCGTCGTCTGACGAGACTGTAGCAAGTATATTTGAAATATCGAGAGTTTCATGGGTTAATACGCAATTATCTCCATGTTTTGTGATTATTTGAGCGTCTTTGGAGAAAGGCGAGTTCATGTCGGTGGTAGCGAAAACTGAAAGGCTTGAGCGGCTCCTCTTCAACGCTATGGCGACTCAAGCCAATCCCTGGTCCGATTTTGATGTCAGTGATTTGATAGAGCACCTCTAGAATTTCTTTTAATGCTTACAAATCGTCTTTACAACAGGTCGTCTTGGGCGAACTACGCACTATGACCGTTAACAGCCTCAAAGGAGTTATCACTGGCCTCGTAGAAGAAGGGTGTGCCAACATTGGCAAAGCTGGACGCAAATCAGAACTCCAGGAAAGGATTGTACGGGCGTTGAGACTCCTTCAAACGGATGGAAAGGTCGACAAGTGGATCAAAGCACGAGCAGTGGTTCTTCAGGTGGGATCTGGATTAGAGTAAGTTCATCTTTTCTTGCCTACGACTGTTCTACGGAGTGGAATGCGTTTGCCAGTCTGGGCGGCGAGCCCTTTTGCCGCCCGTCCGCATACCGGAGCGAGGCCTTATATGTGGATAACTGGATGCCTTATATGTATATGTATCTTGTTACTAATGTCTTTTGTCAGCTATGACTCAAATACCTTGTCCCGATTTATGGAATCCAAGGGGCCGAGTGTTCAAGCCACGCCGATAAAGAATACGTCTCCCTTTCATGCTCCATACGGCTCGAGTGGAACATACTATAATCCAAGCAGTCGACCCGGGCTTGGTGCACCTGGACCTTCCAAGTATGGCTCAGGCCTCAGCGGTAGGTTGGTCCTCAGACTGCCGAATGTCGGTACTTAACTCTACACAGAACCAAAATGGAGACATTCTCCATTTTATCGTATCGACCAAGCCGTTAGCCCTGTTACGGAATGTCCTGGTTAGCCCAATCGTTCCTGGTATTGACCAAACCTGACAACTAAATCCAGAGTCAGCAAGTTCGACAGATAGACGATCTGTTCGATTCAACTTTTATCTAAATGCAGATCAGGTGGCAAAGTTGGCGTCGCGGAGGTTGGTAATCTCCACTTTCCTGTGCCATCTTATTGACCTCCCACCAGTCCAAAGTATCAGCTTCGACTTTATTGCACCACTTCTCAATATTATATTACACTTGGCACATCATTTCGTAATACTCCTTGCCCAGTCGAATTTCCTCCCACATGTGAAGTCCGCGTCAATAATCGCGTGCTAACTGCAAATTTTCGTGGAATCAAGAAGAAGGCCGGAACAGCACCACCAGCGGATATTACAGATATGTCCCTGCGTGGACAGGGTGCTGGGAATCAAGTGGAAATGATCTACGTCAACAGCAATCAGGCAACAGGACCCAAGGTACGGTTTTGTCTCTAGCCGTGCTGGCTATCTGAGAGAACCGAGCAGAAACTCCCGCCACAGAAATTCTATTTAATTGTCAATCTAGTAGAGGTCACGGCTGTCGATGAACTGGTGGATAGACTGCGGAAGCGCATCGAGTCAAAGGACAAGGTTATTGCAGCCAGTAAGATACCAGCATGACCGTATCTCTCATTTGCTCATGCACCATCTACAGTCAAGGCACGACAAACTGATGACGACGAAGTTCAAGCCGGACCAACCAAAGTATCGTTGCGTGATCCAGTACGTTTGCCTTTCATGTTACTATATCGAAGCTAATTTGACTTTTCAGTTAACTTATACAAGAATCGGCCTTCCCTGTCGAGCATCCAGTTGTGTCCACCTCAATTGTTTTGATGCTACCTGTTGGTACGCCATGATGGAACAAACATCGACGTGGCTATGTCCCATTTGTGATCGCGTGCTGGACCCAGATGATCTGATCATTGATGGGTAAGCTCATCGGTTTCAGCTAGCCAAGAAACTGACGTTGTGTAGTTTCATCGCAGACATTCTGCAAAACGTTCACGAGGACGAAGAAGATGTCATGATCGAAGCAGATGGACAATGGCACACTCAAGACGGAAAAGCGGGCTCTGCTGCGTGGATGGCAAAACATGGCGTTGTTACAACAAATCCCCCTGCATTCACAGCTAAACCAGAACGTGCATCACCTCCACCTTTATCAACAGCGCCGAGTGCAAGTACAATCACAATCGACGATTCTTCGGATTCAGAAGAGGAGAATGAGGTCAAGCGAGAATTGTCACCTCCCCGTATCCCCCCGGCAGTCAACTCCAAGTCTACAGCACAGGCTCAACCGCCACCACCTTCATCTGGCCCAGTCGTAATTGACTTGACGCTGAGTGATTCCGAGGAGGAAGGGGAAGTGCCACCTCGTCAGCCACCCAGTCGGGCTGTTCCTCCAATACCGGCGTCGGTATTAGGCAAAAGGAAACTCAGCAGCGATGGAGAGCTTGCCACAGGTTCGTCTAGGCGCACCTCAACAGCGGCGTCTTACAGAACCTCAAGGGCGGACGAGGATGACTATATTATGAGCCATGATCGTCACCACTCCAATGGCTACTACTATGGAAGTGCAGCCGGTGGTAACCTCTCAGGTGCTCTTCCAAGTCCCACCTCTCCACCAGCTCGAGTTCCTTCCAATGGCTCCAGTCCAGCTATTTATCCGTACCCTAGCGGACCAAACTTACCATCCCCGACAATGTCCTCGAGTTCGGTTGCGAATTCTCATTCACATCCACAGCAACAATGGAACGCTAACCGGCCCCCTTCATTCTCTTTGCCGCCTGCATCATCGCTCTTGTCGAATGGACCTCTTCCACCGATTAGTACGCTTCCACCGCCCGCACACTCTCCAGGATTGCCTCCTTTGCCTCCTCTTCCACAGCCATCTCGGCCGGCGCGTCCATCGTATCTACCTGACCGCAGGGAGTCGCCACGAGAAAGATACGGAGACTCTCGGTCCTCCTCGTCTTCGCGGTATCCAGAATGGGGATTACGGCACTAGGGCTTATTATGATGGCTCATAGTATCGATTCCGTTGATCATGATTCTCGTCCCCTCTTCATGGCTGTTTCAGTATTGTATTCTTCCTGGGCATCAGCACGTTTTCCTTTTTTTTTTAAATCACACTTTTGGACTTTTATGTCGCATAATGAAGCTGTAGACTAGCAGCACAATCAGACATCTCTACGAACACCAAATGCACTTTGACAAAGCCTTTGATTACGGGATAAAGTGAACACGAATGCTCTAAACGTAAGAGGTATATCACAGGCTGTACTAAAAGCCAGTCTTTTTATGTATAATGTCGGGGTCTTCTTGATACTCCTCCGCACTAACCCACATCTGACACGGCATTAATATCCTTCAATAGTGTGCAAAGACACGAGTACACACCTTTTTGAATGTCGCCAATCCAGCAAGAATGGAACCACCGATCCAGGTGCTGTACTTCCGCTCTGGGGGTGCGTATATTCGTATCTTGACATCTTTGATGGCTAGCTTCTTCACCTCATTCAACAGACGATCTCCGAACCCTGTACACAACGTGCTTCCACCGCTCAATACGATGTTAGAGAAGAGGTTCTTGCGCAAGTCAAGATCGACACGGTTGATCGAGTCCACGATTACTTGATGCACACCGGCGTATTCAAGTCCAATCTGCTCAGGGTTAAAGAGAATTTCGGGGGCTTTGAAGCGCTCCATGCCCAGCTTGTGGTCCGATTAGAGTATGCAAGGAAAAGGTGCAGCGAAAGATGCGTACCTTGATGGCACTCCCATCCGGTAGCCTAAATTCTTCCACTCTTCCCGCCGATTCCTTCTCTTCCTGCAAAGTGATGAGCCATATGGGCAATTGGGCCAGGTTCCTTGCGGACCTTATGAGGATTACTGGCGACATAGCAGCATTTCTCTTTTATAGTCCGAACAACTTCACGTTCAGCCGTCGTATGCAAGTTGTGACCAGATTTCCGTAGAAGTAGTTGTAGGTGATCGGTTACATCCCTGATCTGATGAGCATATATAGGTGAATAAAGAGTGGAGAGCTCACCTTCCAGCCATATCCACTCTCCGAATAGCATGTGGCATCGAAAATCCTTCAAATACGGGAACTGCATGTGTCACACCATCCCCCGAATCTAGGACAATCCCTGTGGTGCGTCCCGAAGCATATCTACCAAATCTAAGTAATCATTGATACCAATAGTTTGTGACACTTACAATGATAGTACGGCCTGTACACCTAGATGCAACGCTGGGACATTGAAAGTGTCGAAAAATATCTGAGCCGCGATATCCCGATTCTGCCGCGGGTTGAGCGGGGCTTCTGTTAATAACACGGGATGCTGGGTTCCTATTTCAACAATAGCTTTTCAAGCTTTGAAAAGACGCTCACCTCTTCGCTAAGAGTGGTCAGTTCCTCCGCGTACACCCAGTTCCATATCCGCTCCATGTCGTCCCAGTCTGTGACAATGCCATGCTCCATAGGGTATTTGATTTTCAATAGGCCGCGAAACTCTTGGGCCTTTCGTCCGATGAAAGTATCTCCTTCCAATCCGCCCGCCATAACGCGTACATGCTTTGGTCTCCCGACGCTAGAAGAGAATTTTGTGATCAGTGATAAGGCATAATGAGCATAGGCGGCGTACAAGGACGGGAAATAGCACTTTGGATGCTCTTGACCTGCAAAGCCAGCTTTGATCGTGCCGGAGCCCTATTCAGGACATATAATAAGCGTTAAAGCATAGTATAGATGGCATAATTACACGTACATTATCAATGACTACTGGCTGGTTAGTGAGAACGTCGGTGTAATCTCCAGACATTGGGTGACGCGTCCGTTACGGTGCTTGAGACTATATCGTGTTTATTCCAACTATAAAAAGGAGACGAGAGCCACCTTGAAAGCCCAAATGTGAAAGAGGGAGAAGATTGGGTTCAGGAACAAAAGTTGATCCTCTACCACGACATGCTCAAAGTCCTGCATTGGACAATTTCCGCGGCGCTCGTGTCGCTTTACGCTTCGTTACTCGTTTATGTACGCTAATCTACGATCACCTTTTACGTCTCTGACATTTCCCAGCCAGTTCCAGCGGCAGCGCAATTTGGGCTAAAGCAGGGCTCATATTGGTGCAAATGTAGGCTCGTAAGCCACACGTTTAGATGAAGCTAATGGATTTACAAGGCATCTGTTTCTCAAATTATACCATTCTACCCGTACCTACGACCGAACAAACGACACAACCGTGTCTAACATGTACAAAGAAGTGGTGCTTGGACCAAGAGATTTCTACATGTGCAGGAGCCGTACTGGAGCCGATAAATCCAGACACGGCTACGGGCAAAGAGGGTGATGTGGAGGCGCGCTGTTTCGGTTTGTGCCCTTTCCCATCCTTTGATAAAGATTATCCTCATTCTTTCCCGCAGAAAGAGACTCTCCTCGTGATCAATTAGTTGTCACTGTGTTCCTCGTACTGGTATTTGGTCTATTGGTCGGCGCAGCTGTCAAGGGCCGCATGGAGCAAACCAACTCAACGTTGAATTGGAATGTGGGGACGAGAAGATAGTGGGAGGTAAGTTATAATGTAGAATATGCATAAGAGGTTTATTGACTATACTCTTAGGCCTGGCTTCCGTCACGACAAGGCTACAACCCATATAATGTGGATACCCGCGAAACTTCTCCAAGACGGCGGTCAGATGGCTATGTAGATCTACAAACAGAAGAACCGGTGACTCGATGAATCTGTACTTCTATTACAAGCTCGCCGAGCTCGGTAGCAGCTCGTGATAATTTATTGTCCTGGTTGTCTACTTGTCGATAGGCGAGGATGGTGAAGAGAACAGAGGCGCGATTACTTCAAGAACAAAATATTCGTGGAACCGGTCATCCTTGGTCAACTCGGGATGGAACGTCGTCAGCATAAGATGGCCCTGTCTTAGGGCCACGATCATTCGTGGATCGTCATCGTGTGGCAAAGTGCCTTCTTCATCCAGAGGGGGCAACGCTTGTGGCGCAATCTTTGCCAGGATCTGGACCTCGGGTCGCGATGGATCACTCTCAATTCCAAGCACGACCTGAAAATTTGTCAAGTTCGGCCGGATCCTATACACCCAGGAAACATACCGGTGCACGAATGAAAACTCCAACAAAATCACCTTCTTTCTTTGCCAAGGCTTTCGCATCCGGGGCACTGATCAATGTTGCCTCGAACGAATCAATCTTTGGAAGACAAGGTCACGACACGGCATACAACAGTCAAAGACTTGACGTTACCTGCGATCCGAAACCATTTCGCCCAATCTTGACGGACATTCCACCCAAGAGCTCTTGCCCGCCCTTTTTCCCGCCTTCAATAGACTCGGCCAATAAGATGGCTCCGGCACATGTACCCCAAACCGGTTTTGTTCGTACAAACTGTCTGAGTGGTTCTAATAAACCCGTGTTACGCGCGAGTATGGCCATCGTCGTTGATTCGCCTCCCGGAATGATGAGTGCGTCGCATGTGTCGAGTTCTTCTGGCGTACGGACCAATTTGGCGGTGAGGCTCGGTAGTGATTTCACTTTTGTACATGATTTCGTTGCCAAAGCGTTGAGTGTAGCCAAGTGTTCCGCAAACGCGCCTTGGAGTGCTGTTTTGGTAAGCAGTTTTTGGTCCGATAAAAAGGTTTGCCGTTAGTTTAACTATAAAACAATTTTGAAAACAATTTTATGGATACTTACCGAGTACACCAACTGTGACTTGGATGGGCATCGGGAATCAAGGAGGTGTTCAAGGTGCGACGAGCGCTCTTTCATAGCCGCAAACTCAGCCCGGAACCCCGACGATGCCACCTTCTAAAAGACGAAAATTGGGAGAAGACGCAGAAACTGTTCCCGTACAATCTCTTAACAATGAAAGTGACGAGGATGTCGATATGAATGACGATGGCGGGGACGCGCAAGAGTGGTCCACAGACGAAGAGGGAGATGAAGAAATGATGACAGGCTCTGCTGCGTCGTCGCCAGATACAGAGGACGAGATTGCAAACGCAATGAGGAAGAAAAAGTCGAAAAAGACGGCGAAACGAAAGTTTAGGGCGACCGAACCTGGCCAGTTTGGAAATACTCTCGAGGCTCTTTTGAACACGTCCGTTCCAGGAGTCTCTGCTGCTCCACTTGCGTTAAAACCGTCTATAAACAAGAGGAAGAAGAAGGAAAAGAACGAGATGATTGCGAGAAAGGCGCACGAGGGTGAAAAGAAGGAGCACGAAGAAATTGGCAGGATCACCGATGTCATTGGTGGATGGGGAGGAGAGAACGAGAGAGCGTTAAGAAAAGTCGCTCAAAGAGGCGGTGAGTGGCCTGTCCCTTGTCAGCCTAGGTTATTGACGCGAACGGGGGATCAGTGGTACAGCTCTTCAATGTCATCCAGAAAGCACAAGCAACAAAGGCGTCAGAAGAGACTGGTAAGCTTGCATTGAGAGGCTCGGGGAAGCCAACGTTGGAGGCACCAAAGATGCACTCCAAGAACAAGAAAACGAGCCAGATTGCTCGAAAAGAAGGTCGGTTTGATCTCATGATGAAAATAGTATCCAACTGACTGCATTAGATACGGTCGATAAAGACGACTTTATGAATGCCATCCGTTCTGGAGGCGTCGTGTCTAGAGTATGACCGTCAGCATTAATGTATCTCTATTTGCGGTTAAATCCAATCCTCCAAAGTGTAGTTGAAAGTCTATGTACAGTAGGCTTCTATAACTTTGCCTTTCCATAAACCCATTCAGAGATCAAAACCCCGGCCACCGAGCTAATAGGGGGAACTCTAAACGGGGGCTGATTCTTTAAAACAGCTTCCTCAACACCCACAACTGCCTGGGATGTCGCAGGGTCGGTAGTCTTCCCTGAGACGATGCTGTCGAGCTGCTTGTTATCCCTGGCTGCGAGATTAGTCCCATCTGGGTGGGACAGTACTTCCTGGACCTCAGCTCGAGTAAACCATTTGGCGTCTACGAATGAGGTCACGTTAAATGAGCCGCTTAGTGCTAATGAAGGCTACTGACCTGAGAGCTCGGTGTCGAGCTCAAGATTTAACGGCTTGGTCGAATCCGCTCTAGCATAGAATCCGACCATTAGGTTTCCAGGATATGGCCACGGTTGTGTAGAATGATATGCGACGTCGTGCACTTTCACTCCACTTTCTTCGTATATCTCGCGAGCCACGGCTTCTTCAAAGGTTTCACCAGGCTCGACAAAGCCGGCCAGGGTGGAATAGAATACTGTAAACGAGTCAGCCAACTGTTATCAAGAGAAGAGGATACGTACATCCAGGAAACTTTTTCTGTCAGAGATATGAGTGTCATTTTGATGTCAGAATCTAGTACATACATTGCGTCCAAGTAAGATTTTATCCCCACTTTGGTCGATTATGCCGACTATGATTGCCGTGTCAGTTCTCGGATACTGGTGTGCATGAAGACCCGAGCTAGGGTATGTGAGTTGCGGGATCGCTCTTTAGATTTCAGTTCTCACGTTGTGGGACACGGTGGCTCCCGGGGTTCTGACCAAGGTAAAAGGGAAGAACAGGCAAGCTTCCAGCCGGCCCATAAGGAATACACGGGAGAGCCGCAGCTTCCGCAGAACTAGTTACGCTTTAGAAAAGGATGTAAATCAAGTTACGACGTACGTTTATCCGAGAGTTCCACTCGATCATTGCTTTGGCGGAAGCATATATCGCCGCATATTGTTTATCAAAACGACTGACAGCTAGCCGGGCCGGTGTGTACACCAGCTCCGATTCAGATTGATCCGCGGTAGACTGTACACGGTCGAGTGCTTCCTGTTCGACCTTGGATACGTCGAGAGCAAAGTATGCGTCCCCCTTGACGGCACCTCCGGCCACAGCACTGACAGCATCATCACCTCCTTTACCCTCCCAAAATCCCAAGAAAATGGCAGTAGGACCTCTTATTCTGGCACTGGCGAGTCCCTTGGTGGTTTCTTCTGTAGGGTCCTGAACCTCGCCCTCTCGCTTTCCGTGGCCAAAATACGGTGTCGGTCCTAACAAATGTTCTATACGCTTTGTAGGGAGCTCAACAGGTCTCCCAGACTGCTTATGGACGAGCGGGTCACCGGCACGAAAGAGCAACCAGCGAGCAGAAGGTGAAAGACTGGCAGCATTGATAAACTTGGATGAGTTACGAAGCCACGATAGGCGGTTGAGCGGGCTGCCGGACATGAAGTTGATAGCGTCGTTTCCAGACATTGATACGCTAGCCACTTGGGTACTCGATGATGGTAGATGTGGTTAGAGAGAACTCTGTGAATTGTTCATAATCATTAATAAGGAAATCGAGAAGTTCTTAGTCAGCCACCAAGTCAATAGACCTAGCTTTGAATCATGCTCTCTTCCATCACAGCATGTCTTCCGATACCCTCGCGTTCGGCGAATGGGACGTTACTTTTACAGACGGAGCTTCAATTTCCAGTATCAAAGAGCGTCGCGAATATACAGACATTCTCCTCACCAATCTCAGCTCCAGCTTTACCAATGCCCAGCTCCAAACCGAGATAGCACGCTTTGGGAGTGCATCTGTCATGCGTGACTCGAGACGAAAACGTGCACGAGTACGCTTTCTGGATGCTGGAGTCGCCGCAGCCGCCATGATCGAGATGGACAACAAGAGGCTTGGCCTTTCGCGAGTAGAAGCCACGCTAGATCGCTCAAAGGACACGCACTGGATTGAAGATGGGCTCTTACTCGAGTACGACCGGTGTCAGACGGCGGCGGTCGTGTCTTTTGTGAATGCCGAAGAGGCAAATGTCGCATTAAACTTTAACCGCTCCATGTTCCAAGGACGTCGTCTTCGTGTGACACGAGAAGATGAGACGAGTGTCCTTGTAGAAGAGCTGCCCGCGATATTCGATCCTGATGACCTCGTCGGGTTCTTCATGGCACATACCGTCAGCGTTACCCGGGACTACGCTGGTGATGATGAGGAGACAAACTTTTTGCTCCAATCACTCATTAGAGAGCAACCTGGATGTGCACACCTAACCTTGACACCGCTTGGCACTGGTTTCGAGGAGGGTGCGGCGTGGATACGTATGGCCAATGACGAGCGAGCAGCAGACGTCAGCAGGGAGATCAGGGGACTTCGCCCAATCTTCTTGCATGGAAACATTGTGCAGGCACAGCGGTCACAAGCCGTCGTATGGAAGCTGGTGAAAGACCAGTATGCGGCGGTGAAATCACTCGTGGAGAACGCTCAATTCGAAGGCGTTTATCTTATTCATTTTGCCGGTGCGTCAGAAACGGTGGAAATACGAGCCATATCCGCCGATTCGCGAAAGCTACGAGTGGCGAAACCCGCAATGGACACGATCGTGAAGGGCGAAATATGGCAAACGGATGAAGCACCCCTATGGGATCGTAATTGGGTTACAGAAGTGGGGAGAGGAGTCATCGACGAAGTTAACCGTGTGTCCGCCGCGTACGTATACGCAGATCTTGCGGAAAGAACGATACGCATTGCAGGGCAGGACGAAGCCCGAGAATGCGCAAAGGTGATGCTTCAGACGCACCTTGATGCGCTAGATGCTCAGCGACACCGAATCAAATTACCAGCGGAAATAATGGAGTACTTTGTCGAGCATGGGATGCACCAGCTTGCAGATACTCTCGCCAGATTCGACTCTACCATTGGACGAAGCACAGATATCGAATTCAGAGGTACCGATATAGCACGCCAAAAGCTATATACAGTCATCGATCAGTGCAGCGCAGAAGTAAAGATTCGGTCAGTGTCCACCCCGCGACCTACCTGCCCTGTCTGTACGACCGAGGTAGTCGAACCTCTCACCCTTTTCTGCGGCCACTCCTACTGCTCGGAATGTCTCGTTCATCTCGTGACTTCAGCTCTCGACTTTCCCATCGAATGTATCACCCAAGATTGCCGCCACACACTCTCCCTACGATCTATCGAGCGAATAATCTCTCCTCTGCAATATCGCCGACTACTCGAGACCTCCTTTCGAATGTACCTGCGCGGCCACGAAACCTTACATGAATGCCCCAACCCCGACTGCACGCAACTCTGGACGGCATCCGAGAGCGAAGTGACGCGTTTAACACAATGCCTAGGGTGCCTTGCTCGAATATGTACCCGTTGCAGAGTTGAAGAGCACAACGGCATGTCATGCGAAGAGTTCCAGCGGTCCAAGGCCCTTCACCGCTCGGAACGCTTGCTCGCCACATGGAGAGCAGAAAGAGGGAATGATGTCAAGGCATGCCCGAATTGCGGAGCTCTCAGCGAAAAGATTGATGGATGCCCTCATATACATTGCCCGAATTGCAAGAGGCACTGGTGCTGGGAATGCTCCAGGTCTCTACCCCGGGCTGAGCTTGTCTACGCCCATATTCGTAGGCGCCATAATTGGGCCGCCGAACGCTTTCTAGCCCCTCTCAATATGTAGCGGTGTCGTACTTGTCGGACACGGTGCCAGTTATATAGCCCTATTGATGTATATCTATTGTATTCTAGACTATTACTTGTATTTGAGGCGATCATTATTCCAGTCTAAAATACATGCGCGCCAATGCAAATCTTGACCTCGCACCGTAATATTAGGTCTCACGCCTTCGTCCTTGCCACCTCCGACACCATTCTTTTTATTCCACAACAAACTCAAAATTTACCATGAAGTTCAAGAGATGGTTTCAGGGAGCGTTTCTTGGGGCCTGCGGGATAGGCTGCGCATCTGGCTACGAACAGAAAATTGGTGACACAGATTCTACGCGTCAAGTATGCTCTGGGATGTATGGAGGTTCCATTGCGCATATAAACGGTGAGATTTGCTACCATTGACTATCGAAGCTGGCTCATACGGTCGAATTCGTGGCATAGTGACTTTTGATTCGAGCTCGTCCGGTCAACTTGCTATGGCTATTTATGAGTGGCAGGACGTCAAGTATCTTGGTAAAGACACATATGGGGATGACAATCAGCCGGTAAGCACTTCCACTCCCCCTGCAACGATACACGGCCGGTTAATTTCTACTTAGCAGAAAACATACGTGTGGTATGCATTAGCATCATTTCGATGATCCTATTCTCATATTCTATATAGCACATCAGACGCTGTCACTGGCGGCTACTGCACAAGAGAAGAACTCGGACAATTTATTATCGACCTGCCGGGCCAGCTCACCATTAATTCTACCAGCATATGGTCTCGGAGAGTCATATTTCCAGGACATTTAAGCAAAAGCGACTCTCCCGTCGAAGGCAACGGATTCTGGGATAACCCCGCGGGCAACCCAACCCCAACCGACACCGAATATGCGAGCCCATGGAAGAGGACTCCAGCACCAGTTTATAACGAGGGAGAAACAGATACCTGGACCGGCGACTTTCACATTATGGAAACAGACACCGCAGCACCACCCTCGGCAACCTCGGTACCCTCAAGAGCTACCGAGAGTGGCGGGAACTTGCATTACCATGATCCCATCACCTATCCTGTTCCAAAAACGGGCTATTACTGCGTCGCCATGATCCCTTTGACTGTGATGGACACGCGCCGTGATAATAGTACAGAGGTTCCCAACCACCCCAAATACTCTGGCACCGTCTTGTTCAGAAATACGTTTAATGGTCAGTTATCAGCGGCAGAGTATCCCAAAGTCAATGTAGGTCAAGGTATCAAACAACGGGGAATTGAGCTAACCCATTTCATGTAGTTCTACTTGGGACTCACTCTTGCATACCTTGTTCTTGGGGGCTTATGGGGTTACTTGTGCTATCGTCACATGGCCGATTTACTGCCCATACAAGTAAGACAGCTCTGCGCTTGCGAGTGCGGACTCGAGAATGACCATCTATTAATAGTACTATATCTCTTATCTCGCTGGATTCCTCGTCATCGAAATGGTGGCCAACTGGGGTCAGAAACCTTTCGTAACCCTTTCTATTGCTGACCAAAAGACAGGTTATTACAGATTCGTCAACGCACATGGGATGGGTGTATCCACTAGTGCCTTCCTCGTTGTTGGTGAGTTTACTCGTTATTTTCTCTCTCCTTCCGTCCTGATCTTTTGCAGTGACTATCCTTGACTCTGGTCGCAATGCTTTGTCATTCTTCCTTCTTCTGGTCGTCTCCCTCGGGCTGAGTGTCGTGCGCGAGTCGCTAGGCCCTACCATGAAAAAAGCCAAGATTCTCACAGGGCTTCACTTTGCCTTTGGAGGTAGGTATTATTTCTGCTATGCTTCACTAATAGCTCACGCTTCTTCAAGTTTTATATTCTACTGGTCTTGTTTACCTGGATCTCGAATCAACAGCGGGTCTCGTCTTGCTCATGTTCGTCATCCCACTGGCCCTTACGTTGTCAAGTTTCCTCTTGTGGATTATGCATGGGTTGTCGGGAACCATTGCCGAACTCAGGCAACGAAAGCAGCGGTACAAATTGAGAATGTTCAGGCGACTGCAGCTTATTCTCATTGGAGCGGTCATCATTATTGCTGCTTTCTTCGTCTTGTCATCCATGTCATTTTCCGATCGCATGAGTGAAGGCAAGTAGTCTGTCGCTGGTCTCTGGCCAAGTCACTAAACTTCAACAGATTTCGCTCCAAACAGCTGGCGATGGCGGTGGTGGCTGATTGACGGTTACCTGGCATTGGTATGTGCTGTTACCTGGTAATAGTGCCAAGCTTATCAACTCCGTACAGCTCTATCTGGTCGTTTTCGTCTCTACTGCTTACCTCTGGCGTCCTACTGGCTCCAATCGTAGACTGGCTATGTCAGACGAGCTTGCTCAAGATGAGGAGGATGCTGAAGACTACGACCTCGATGCGCTAGAATCCCGCGGCCAACCTCACCCTCTCAATGCGGATGGAGTTCCTGAGGCTCCTCGTAGTGGAAGACGCGGGGTTGGTGACGACGAGACGGTCTTTGAGATTGGCGAGGAAGAGGACGATGAGGATGGCCGTGGAAGGACACCACTGTCCAGAGGCCAAAGACCAAAACCGCGCACCAGCGATGAAGGCCCAAGAGACGAGCATGAGCATGAAGGTTTGATGGGGCAGTCGAGTTCTGAACGCCGCTAGTTATTAGACGATTCCGACTTTTTTTATTATGCATTCCTTCCCTCTCTCCCAATGTATGCATACCTATAATATCTAAACACTCGAGACCACCGAATAAGCCTCTTTGAACATTGATGATGAGTCACATAGCCAGCCTCCTTGCTTTATAGAAGCATCTCAGCAGCCACCATATTACTCAATTGCAAGTAGCTTGTACCATAGCCTTTCTCATAGGCTGAGAAAGCTCTGGAAACCTGCTTCGAAGTGTACAAACTTCTTGAGCAATCCCGCAACGTCCCGAATTGCTTTGGCACCTCTGTGGCTATAGGCCGTACGTTGTCCACAAAGTCAATACAAACATCTTACGCTTACATAGCGAAATTCGGAATCTTACTTCAAACGAAGCTCTTTCACGGGAGTTTCCGCTATCAAATCGTGGCAGAAAGTCAAAAAGTTACGCGAATAGAGTGCTTTTGTGGTCCAGAATTGGACAATCAGTGCTCTATATACAACATTTTCTCCGGGTTTATATAAGAAGAAGACTTCGAGACGCCTGGCCTGCCCAGAGAGGAACTAATCACCCAGCAAAATGGCGGCTCGCAGGATTTCCATTGCAGCCCTTGTCGATAACCCGAACGACCCTCCTCACGATCACAATACATCCGCAGTGACGCCGGTGACGAGCGTGAGTCCGGAAAGTCCTTTGCATCAATCACAACATCAGCAGCAGCAAACACAACCGCAACAACCACACCAGGTAAGGCTAGATCTATTTCTATTCTACATTCAGACGTTTTTCTCATCGAGGTTCCTTATCAGCAGCACCAGGTTCCTCCCCCTTTTAACCATAACCCATCCTCCCAACACCCACGTTCCACCACCTTTACGCCGCATCCTTATCGCGTCCCAATTTCCCCTTCACACCAAACGCAAGTAAACCAGCAGTTGCAGACACAACAGCACTCGCCGATCGAGTACGAGACCCAGTTTTCTCCTTCTAATCGCCGTGACATTCCGGTGACAAACCAGCCTATTTCCTTTGAATTTTACGATCCAAGCGACCCAAAAAAGTCCAAGGTTCATCAGCACCGAGCCTCTGCGCACCGCAAGGGAGACGTCGACTATTTGTTTGTCAATAACGGTGGTTCGAGCACAAGTGGAGGTCCTCCTGCATCGGGAACCCAGGCCGCCAGCTCGTCAGGAGGCAAAGTAAAGAAAGAGCGTAGCAAGGCCAAGAGCGGCAGTATAAGCGGCCCGAGCACTGTAACAGCAGCAGCGGGGCCCGCAAAGCCTCGGCGAATTGGTGGTCCCTCGAAGAAACCGTCACGCGAGTCTCAAACTTCTGGAGAATTTTCTGCAATCTCGTCCGCCATTGAAGATTCGGGTGGCAATAGCGACTATCAAGCCGGCATGACGTCGCGACGCAGTCTGGCTTCATTGATGAATAGTGCTCCCACTCCCTCGGATCACCCTACTCCGGCCAGTGATCGTAATTCGGTGGCCCCTAGCGCGACTCCAGGTCCTGGGCTCTCCCCGGGAACAGAACCTGATAAGTCGCCGGTATCGGTGGACCAAAACTGGACAGCTGCCGCCGCCGAAATCGGTGCTGGCTACATACCCGCCGAAACAACAGTAGAGGATGACATAATGGCCGACCTTGAAATGGCTGAACAACAGCCTCGCAAACGGAACAACGTCCCCGCTGTTCCGAGTTCCCAACCACCACCACGGCCACAACCATCGTCCAAGTCGGCCACGAATAAAATGACACACAAAGCAGAGGAAGAGTTGGAAATGGAATTAGAGATGGATCTCCTTCAAGGATTAGACGAAGGCTTGAAGAAGACGACTGCTGTCACTCAGCTCCATCCAGACCCTGCACCAAAAAAGTCTGTCAGCAGGTCCTCGATCGCACCTTCTCCGTCTCCTGCACCTTCCTCGTTCACACCTGCGCGTACCCCCGCACCTGCGCCCGCGCCCACAGCGGCAGCGCCGACCGTTACTAAGAAGCCTGCTGCTAAGGCCACAGCAAAGCCCAAAGCAAAAGCGGCTCCCAAGAAGAAAGCCGATAACACCAAGGGTAAAGGTAGTGCGGGTAATAAAGGTGACTCGGACTGGGGTTGGACGGGGACGTCTTCGGGACGTGCTGCCGCTGCCGCTGCCGCCAATGCTTTATTAGGAGAGGACGGACATGGCGGGAGGGACTCTGTGCCTCCTGTCCACTCCAAAGAGGAGGAGAATGCCGAGGACGATGAAGAGGATGACAAGCGACTGTATTGTGTCTGTCGGGAGCTCTATGATAATCGCTTCATGTTGGGCTGTGACAAGTGAGTTACATCGTGCCTATCTTTTTCTGCTATTGAATGCTTTATACAGTTGTGATGAATGGTTCCATCCACCGTGCCTGGGAATGGAGGACTTTCAATGTGATTTATTGGAACATTTTTACTGTGCATCCTGTCGCAAAGGTCAGTTATATCTCTTGATTATGAAAATATATCTTACCTGTTTATAGTTGATCCCTCACTGAAAACCACTTGGCGTATTCGTTGTGCCAATGGCCAGCAACACCCATATCCCGACACTGCAGATGCTTGTTGGAAAGCAGCGTTGCCACCTCTGTCGAAATACTGCTCAACAGAATGCGGTATGGATGCGATGGAACGTCGTATTGCACCTATAGTCTGCGCCAACGCTGGATTGGGACCAGCAGCGGAGGGGGAACTACTCATCCCAAGGACTCCTGCGGTCAAGACGGAGATGACAAGACTTTGGAGAGGAGTCAAAGATGCTCGAAAGCGAGATGCTGTAGTTGTTCCTGCGAGCCAGAGAGTTCAGTCATCAACGCAGTCTTCTCCCGCGGATATCAAAGTCCCGCCCCAGCGCACCGATGCTGAGAAACTGGCGGCCTCCTTAATTGAACTTAGTAACGAGCTAGAAAACCTCACGAACGATACTCATATGCGTTCTCGGGAACTCGAATTTATTTTGGCACGTGGACGGCTTGCACGGCTGGCGATCCAATGGAGCGACAAGAGCGAGAATGTGACCAGGTGCTGTTTCGATTCTAGGATACTGCTCGAGGGAGCTGAATGGGAAGAATGGGTTGAAGGCGTAGGTCGGGCCGTCCTCGAGGGAACAATGGATGCAAGCGGTACCGTTGGTTTATCGGCGCATGCTGGGAGGGCTGCATTTGTAGACGGGAATGGAAACGGAACCGGAGAGGAAGAAGAGTTACGCTTGGAGATGGATGCCGCTGACAGTCCGTGGTGCGACGGAAGAAGAAAGTGCGAGAGACACTTTGGGTGGCAAAAGCTCTGTATGGCCGAGTTTGAATTGAACAAGGGAACCAAGGTACGCCAACATTGCCGTGCCGGTCTTTTTATAACTCCTTTGACCGCTGATCGCTTATTTATTCAGGAGCTTGCCCTTCAGGGCCTGGCAGGCAAAGAGAGGGACGTGCGCACGCGGATCGAGCAGATCCAGGACCTATTGCAAACAATGCAGAACACGCGTGTGCAGCAACAAGATATAGATGCGGGAAAAGGGACACTTATGGTTGGTGTCTCTGCCTGATATATGGTTCTCAGACGTACGATATCATTCTGGTAGTAATTCCGATGCAAAGTTGGTTCAACTCAAGCAGCACACCTCTGAAACAGTTTGAATAGTGCTATTTTCGATGCGCGACAAACACGCTAACCGAAGGCGTCGATTTAGGCGGAGGCATTGATTCAGGGCCTGTTGACAAACGGGGCCGGCGCGGCAGGCAGCCGTTACCGCGCCGGATGTAGGAGATTTTTTTTTCACGTCTAATTTGTCAATCGAGTCTCCGTTTAAACAACTAGTAATCAATCGCCCGGCATGTTCCTGAATATCTCCTCGAGAGGAAACGGAAGGTCACTCTCATCTCGCGAAGCGCGCTAGTTGAGGAAAAGGAGTGCCGAAGGTCTCAAAAGCAGCTTCAGACTATTTTGGAACTCGTTTCGTGGCCTTTCCCCCCTACTCACCTTCCTTCCGATAATGCTCAAATCCACACTCTTTACGCTTACTCCACTCGCTTTAGCGACTAATGCTCTCTTATTCGAACCAGTATGTTTATTTATTTGTGACGATATAGTGGCCTCATGGTCCATCCAGCCCTCCGCCAAGCGACATGCTCCAATCCGTCGCGCCCTCGCAGCAAGGGCTCCCGCTGCTGGTACGAACTGGGTCAAGCTTGGATGCTACACGTACGCAATTGCCCGGAACATTTGAACGCGTCTCACTTTACGTACCAGGGACACCCTCACCCCTCGAGCCATGCCCGCGCTAGAGATTACTTCTGACACTATGACAAACGCCTACTGCCAAGAATACTGCGATGCTCATGGCTATTCTCTTGCAGGAACTGAATGGAGCAGGGAATGCTGTTAGTCCTTGTCTAAAATAGTGGCTCCAATTGATACTTACCCCGTGACCAGACTGCGACAATGCCATTGACAGCTCGCTGCTCGCTACCAATTCTGAGTGTGATATGACTTGCACTGGAGCTGCAGAAGTCTGTGGAGGCTCCGCGCGCCTCACCGTCTGGCAAAACCAAGGAACCGTCACCGATCCTGACCGCCAAACCGTCGGTGACTGGACTGGCCAGGGCTGCTACAGGTCAGTTAAGCCCTGTTAATAGTTGACTTTCTTCTAAATTCTACGCTCAGTGACTCGGTCGCCAATCGGGCGCTTCCCACTCGCATCTATATTGATGGCATGACCGTCCAAAAGTGCACCACTGCCTGCTTTGGCGGCGGCTACAAGTATGCTGGCCTGGAATATGGAAGTGTATGTCGTCTTCATCCTCCTCCTTATACCTTTGTTGATGACTGCTGCAGGAATGCTGTAAGCGCCGGCGACCGTTTTCTCTGGATCGGCTGGTTGACTTGGTTCTGAATAGACTGTGCCAATACTATCATTACTTCAGATAATGTCGGTGCTGCAGTGACGGACGGCTGCACCATGGTAAGTAGCAGCGTGAAGCAGCCACCATCGATTTTGCTAAAGCAAATCAACAGCCTTGCACTGGAAATCCAGACCAGGACTGTGGTGGACCTGACAGGCTAAACGTTTACACTTATAGTGGCACCGATGGAACTCTCCCTACTGCTCCTTCTCAAGTTCCCAACGTCGGCGACTGGACGCTCAAGGGTTGCTACACGTAAGCAATTTTGTCGAGGATCTGCACCAGAACTAATAAATGAATAGTGATGATGCCGGTAACCGTGCTCTTCCTGTACGGGAGTATGTGGACGGACAAATGACTGTAGAGAAGTGCACGTCCAAGTGTCTCTCTCTCGGTATGACCTATACACTCTAAACATGTTGAAGAATTAATCCACTTCGCCAGGCTATCCATACTCGGGTGTCGAATATGCAAATGTAAGCCCGTCATCTATCGTAGAACCCTATTGTTAACAATTTTCAACAGGAATGCTGTATGTAGCTTTATTTCGATCTGATTATTGGACTAAAGAGCGGCATCCAGACTGTTCTCAAGCCATCGGTGTTACCACCACCTCTGGAGCCCCTGCTACCGACGGAGGATGCGATATGCCATGTGAAGGCCTCAGCACAGAGATCTGTGGTGGAGGAGATCGGCTTACAGTCTACGAATACACGGGTACCACGACTATCCCAACCGTGCTTGATTCCTACAACGGCTGGACTTCCAAGGGTTGCTATGTGTGAGTGATTCAAAGGTATTCACTCACTTGCCCTAATCCTTTCTATAGTGATAGCGTTAATGCCCGAGTTCTCACGCCGGTCGCAAACGCCGTCGCGCCAATGACTGTCGCCAACTGTGTCGATGCTTGCGATGCTGCAGGATACTCCATTGCTGGAGTAGAGTTCGCGTCGGTTCGTGTCTCATTTCCTTGGTACCTCTTCCGTACGCTGATAATAATTCCAGGAATGCTGTACGTGAAGTTTGGGCCTCAAAGTCCTCCTACTGACCCCCAGGAAGATTGCGGTAATGCTCTCCCTCCGGTTGCTGCCACTGAAGGCTGTGTCATGGTGCGTCTACTGGTTTCCTTCAATCATTGATGATTGATCCCATGTCCAGAAATGCGACGGCGATGACCATCTCTGTGGTGGACCTGATCGTGTTCGTATTCCTCACAAAAGCCTTCATCTCACTTACCTTTACTACAGCTAAATGTTTACAAGAAGCCCCCGGCGTACGTCCAAAAACCTGCGCAGTTGTACAAAGGATTCTCCAATGATCTGTGCTACAAGTAGGTTTTCAGAATGAAATTAACCCGTTCTGACACGAATGTCATGTCATCAGGATGGACAATATTAACCCGCCCACCGCGTCAAAGAAGATCACGATGCCGAGCGGCAAAAACTCCCCTCAAGCTTGTATGGAAGCTTGTGCTTTTGGACCAGATGGAGGCGAGGTTTGGCTGTATACCGGCGTAAGCGCAGTATTTTATCTATCCCTGTGCCCCAGTACTGACCTGCATTGATAGATGTGCTGTGCGCCTTTCAACCACTAGTTTTAGCTATCGTATTCACTAATCACTCTCGCAGTCTGCTTTAATCCTGGCACTGCTCCTTGGTCGACCACTACCGCAAGGTGCAACCAAAACTGCCAAGGAGATTATGAGTATGAGTGTGGAGTAAGTTCATGTTGGATGAGCTGTTCTCAAGTATCACTGACTTGTAACCTCTTCCTGCCTTCTTTGGTGCCATCTTAGGCATACATGAATGCTCCTCCGCCAGCCTATTATTACCCATACGTTCGTAATAAATCACCCAATTCTCGCAATTTGTCTCATTGTTTTGCAGCCGTCGCCATTCATAGTTCAGACTGTTACTACATTGGCTCCTGTTCTACCGCCAGCCAAGAAGCTTATGGGAACGGGATGCACAAGGTATGTCCTCTTTCCAAATAAATTCAGAGTGGGAATCGATTATTAACCCTACTCAGTGCACCTCTCTGGACTGACTATGGCAAGCAATACACCCTAGACAATAACTCGCCAGACAACTGCTGGGCAAAGTGTGTCAATGATGGGCTTCCTGTCATGCTCCTGAGTCAAAAGGTTCGTCTATCTTCGCTTGGGTTCACTACTTATTTACTGACCTTTTACTAGTTCTGCTGTACGTGTCTAAAGTCACATTACAGAATGTGGTTTATTGATCAAGGTTTTAACAGATTGCTCTAAAAATAATGACGCTTTCTCTGGAACTGTCGACGCTTCAACTTGCAACCAGGCTTGTGCCGGTGACAGTACGCAAAAATGTGGTGCGGACACTAGAACGCCAGAACGTGTGGTACGTGTTTCCTCTTTAACTTCCCTGCCCTGTCTTCTGATTGTACTGCGCGTTTCATTAGGGCTACTTCCCGCACAGTGTCTGGACCATCGATGCCAGTGTTGACGCATAGAGCTCTCTACCGAGAACTTGCATCGTGGCCACCTTTCTTAGTTATATTCCTAGTCTTTACAATACTATATACTGTCTGTCCGCATGGACCTAATGTAATCCATTCGTTTTATCCCATCTAGGTGAACATCCAGCCTTGAAGCCGTAGTAGCAATTCGTGCCCAAGATTATGCTTTTCTAGCTTAAGTCTTCATTTCATGAATGCGAGGCTACGGCTTGGCCTAATTGGGTAGAAGCATCCTTGCGCTGACTCGTCGAAGACGCCAAACTTGAGAACTGACCACGAGGTCAGTATTCCACACTACCACATCCACAACAAGCCCTTGAATTTGCAATGGATCTCATCTCGCGGCACTATTCCACTCGGACCGCAAACACCGTTGTGCATTCGACAAGTCCAATGCGCTTCACCGATGGTGAAGGACGCGCGTGGCTGTATCTCGAATTGAAAGAGGATAAAGTGGACGTAAACAGTGTCTCAGAAGACACGCTGCGTATTATCTCCCAGCATTGTGCTTCACCAAAGTGGAGTATTAACCTGACTGCACCCGAGGATGTCGTCCAAGCTGTCCTCGCCATACCCGCAGTGGGCTCTCTCATGGGAGAAGATAAAGCGTATATGGAGAGGTTTGAATACATGGTTCTCGAGCCGAATGCTACTTCCCAGCGGACAGCTGCAGATGGGATGAGCGTTGGTAGCTGGGAGCTGCAAGACGGCAAGGCGTGGTTTGTTGGACGGTTTCCAAATCTGGCAGAGATGGTCAAGCATGAGAATGTATGGACTGTACAGCGAGAGGGGGAGGTCGGCGGATACATCGTCGCCTTGCCAGATTCACAGACCGGCAGGATTTATATTTCCGACTTGCTCATCTTCCCAGAGTACCGACGTCAAGGGCTTGGTCGCGCTCTACTGCGACATGTACTTTCCGGTGCAAATAGTTCTGTCTGGCTGACTGTCCTTTGCACAAATGAGGGGGCAAGAGCAATGTATCTCGCTAAAGGGTTTAAAGTGGAGAGACTGTTTGTGATGATAGGATCGAAATAAATAAGATGCATTGAATAGGTATTATGACGAATAGATTACTGGTGTAATTTTGCCACTCGGGGATGCGAAACTTGGGAGTTGACCATCAAAACATTTACTCCAGATTGTCCTTCACACGTCAAACAGCAATGGATCTCATATCACGACACTATTCTACCCGTACCGTAAACACCATTGTGCACTCGACAAATCCAATGCGCTTCACCGATGGCGAAGGACACGCATGGCTGTTTCTCAAGTTGAGAGAGGATGAATTAGACGCAAAGCAGGGACCTGATCAGGTCAAGGACACGCTACACATCATCTCGCAGCATTGTGCTTCGCCAAGATGGAGCATCAACTTGGATGCATCTGAAGCGTTCATCCAAGCCGCTCTTGCGATGCATGCAGTGGCATCTCTCATGGGAGAGGGTAAAGCCTTTATAGAGAGGTTAGAAATGATGGTGCGGGAACCTATTAGTACTTCCCACCAAACGGAGGGGACGAGCGTAGGTGGCTGGGAGGTGGTAGATGGCAAGACATGGTTTGCTGGACGATTTCAGAATCTAGCAGAGCTGATCAAGCATGAGGATATATGGGCGGTACAACGGGATGGAGAAGTCGGTGGGTATATTGTTGCCTTACCAGATCCACAGACGGGCAGGATCTACATCTCGGATCTTTTCATCTTCCCAGAATACCGGCATCAAGGACTTGGTCGTACATTGCTAAGACATGTGCTTGCCGGCGCAAACAATTCTAAGTGGCAGGTCTGGCTAACCGTATTTTGCTCAAATGAAGGGGCGAGAGAAATGTATCTCGCCGAAGGATTCAAAGTGGAGAGACAGCATGTGGTAATGGGATCGACGTAGAAGGGATATGCATTGAATAAGTATCGTGACGGATAAATTACTGGCGTGATGTAACCCGGGGAGAAACCTATACATCAACGAGTTTACCATTTTCAGACGGATTATCCAACTTCTCCTGCACGGCATCAATCTCTTGCAAGAAGACTTCGAGGTCCTAATCGAGGAGTCAGTACGATCGGTTCGAGTGCACCACCTTTACTCACATTGTTATTTGGCTCAAATTGTAAGCCAAGCATGACTGCCTCTCTAGCACCAGCAATGTCGCCGAGTTTTAGGAGGGCCCTGCCCTTCCTGTAATGTCCCTTGCTCCAGGGCCGCTTGAGTCCGATGACGACTTCAGCATCAATGAGTGAGCTCAGTGCATCACCAGCAGCATAAAAGGCTGCACTGCGGTTACAGACGACCAAAGCGAGCTCCTCCTTTGCCAACGAACTGGCCTCCCAGGGTGGGCGGGAACTGCTTATTTGCATGGCGGTAGTGTACGCATTGATAGCCTGAACATGCATACCGCGCTTATAAAGCGCGTTTCCTTCGTCCTTTGTCTTTGCGACGGCCTGTGCGCGTCCGGGCTGAACGACATTTGGTGGGGGTAAAATCGCGTCCGAGGGAGCGAGACTGAACATTTTTGCGAGTGCGTTTAGGGCAGTGAAATCGAGACCACATGTAGAACAGTTTTCGAGCGAGTGAGCAGAACAAACGGCGGTGGAAAGGGGTTTTTCGGCGTCGGCGAGCTTTAATCCTACTGGTTTAAAGTCTGCTTCGATTGCAGCTTGTAATATCGGATCTGGTGCGGGTCTTACTTGTTGAGGCATACCCTGTTGCTGTTGCATTTGCTGAGGAGGAGCAGGACCATGGGTATGGTTTGCAGGTGTATTTGGACCGTGCGTGTGTCCGTGAGACATGATTAACCTGAATTTATTTCGAGCTGGGCGTTGGCGGAGAGAAATGGGACCAGCTACGTGGCGAGGATCAAGGAGCGTTCAACTCCGACCAGTACCTTCAATAATGGCTGACCACCATTTGTACGATAACCCATGGCCACCTGCTGCCCGTAACGACGATAGCTCTCATCAAAAATCACCAACGAGCACGATTAACACGGCCAGCAATCCGTGGAGGTCCACACGCGCGAGCATCACCACTCGTTCTCGACGCTCTTATTCCCAATCCCGTTCAGACTCTTCAGAAGATACATATCGAGAAACAGACACGCTCACGGGTGACGATGACGTCTGGTCGCGCACAAACAGACGAGCACGGCCGGTGCAATATCGAGAAGGCGGAACCATAGGTAAGTCAAGGCTAATATATATGGTCCCAATAAGCTCACTATGTTTAGACTGGCAGCACGAAGAAGCAGCTGAAAATGCGCGGTTACACGCTCTAAATAATTCCATGAACGCCTCTTTCCTATCCCGTGCATTCTCCTCTATAGTCGAGGGTACTCGCGTATGGTTCGTTCTTGGTCTTACAGGTGCTGGAGTGGGAATAATAGGTGCCTGGCTTGATATTCTGGTTGCCTGGCTGAGCGACTTGAAGAGTGGGAGGTGTCGCTACGGCTTCTTCTACAACGAAGTAGCGTGTTGTTCAGGCTTGAATGGTGAGTACTCAATATGCTCATGATCTACGCTCTGAGACGTGTTTCTAGCCGGTGATGTCTGCAACGAGTGGCAGATGTGGAGTGACTATCTCAATGTGCGCTCTTTCTTTCTCGGTGGCGCTTTACATTGGCTCGCATACGTCTTTCTGGCTGTTGCATTCGCCAGCAGCGCCGCCGTACTCGTCAGGTCATATGCACCGTATGCATTTCATACAGGAAGTACGTCGGTCCATTTGCCTTGCTACCCTTAACTTACCAAAGTCATATAGTTCCCGAAATAAAAGCAGTGGGTTCTTTGGGCGGATTCATGGATGACATAGCCTAAACCCTTTGCAGATTCTTGGCGGCTATGTACTCGACGCCTTCCTTACACCGTGGACACTCCTCATCAAGAGCTTGGGGTTAGCATTAGCAGTAGCCTCTGGTCTTTCACTAGGAAAAGAGGTGTGTCCATCTCCCTCCGACCCCAGAGAAAGCATCCGCTAATGGATCAATCAGGGCCCTCTTGTCCACGTATCGTGCTGTCTAGCACTCCTTCTCATGGGCATGTTCAAGTCGTTGCAGCAGAATGAAGGTGAAGCTGTTCTCGCTAAACAATAAATGTGATTGGCTAACAAAGGATGCAGCTCAGAAGAGATACATCCTAGCAGCCGCAGCCGCAGCAGGGGTAGCCGTCGCGTTCGGTTCTCCACGTACGCTCATTCGTCTTTCATAATAGAGATGGCCAATTTTCTGATCCAAATTTAGTCGGAGCTGTAATTTTCGGACTGGAAGGTACGTCTAGCCCTTTCTATTAGATTATCGCTCATGTCGTTATTCCTAGAACTGGATCTTTTCTCACACCGCCCGGTCATCTGGCGAGCATTTGTCACTTCTGCGCTGGCTGCAGTATCACTACAGTATATCGACCCCTTCGGCACAGCGAAGCTCGTGCTTTTCCAAGTAAACAGTAACACTGTTTGGAGGGACTTTGAGCTGGTGGGTCTTCCAATTATTCGTCTGCCTGAAGATTCGTCTGAGTTGCCGTACACAGATCCCGTGGTCGTTGCTCGCTGTCGCAGGTGGTGCTCTCGGATCCCTTCTCATCAATCTCAACGCGCGAGCTGCAGTATTCCGCAAGAATAGCGTCATTAATGATTGGCCTCTCCTTGAAGTAGCCGTGATCACGGCCATTACAGCTATAATCAGTTACCCAGTGCGTCCCAGTGCTATTCCCTGAAGTAAAAGCCTGACCACCCGACTTTTCCCTCTTAGCTCGTGTATCTCCGTGTTCAGTCTTCCCTTCTTGTCTCGGATTTATTTCAGGAATGTGATCCCAAACTCGACTTTTATGGCCTATGCGAGTACGTACTGTAGCGGGCGAAAGGCACACAACTTTGCTCACCAGATTTTTGACAGCTCCACCGCGACATTCCGTAACGTCACGCTCCTTTTATTGACGGCTGGGGTCAAGCTGCTCCTTACGGCGTGGACTTTTGGGATCCAGGTTCCCGCTGGGATCTTTCTCCCGTCCATTACCATTGGTGCTACATTGGGCCGTGCAGTTGGGATCATCATGTGAGTGATGACCAATGTTTTCTCTCCAGGTTTGATTGACGTCTTTTGGTTCAAATTTAGGCACGCAATGCATCAAAAATGGCCAATGCTCTGGATCTTCAACACCTGCCCGCCTGAACCAGGCTCACGCTGTATCTTTCCTGGTTTCTACTCGGTCGTAGGGGCTGCTGCCATGCTCGGAGGGGTTACCAGAATGACTGGTAAGTTGGTATTCCGTTGCTGGTGTTCTTTAATTTACCGTTGCTGGGAATAGTATCACTTGTGGTCATTTTGTTTGAGGTGCGTTTGCCATGATACCCTGAGTCAAAATCCTTCTGACCAACCCCAGCTTACTGGTGCTCTATCACATGTGCTCCCCATCATGATATCTGTGATCATCAGCAAATTTGTTGGCGATGCATTCGGTTCGCCCACTTTCACCGTCTTTTATCATGGCATATATCTTACACTTGTATAGGTAAATCCGGTATCTATGCAACATGGATCCAACTCCGAGGGTATCCGTCATTACCGGCAGATGAATTCCGTGATCAGGGTAGGACGGCCGCAAGCGTCATGGTCCCAGCACGCAAAATATTTTGTGTCGGCGCCACTTCCACGTTAGGAGAGCTTCAAGGTTTGGTCACATCACATCGCTATTACGGTTTCCCAGTCGTCGATAACGGTTTACTGGTTGGTTATGTCACCAGAGAACAACTGAAGAGTGCCATTGGTGAGTATAGTCACAAACCAGTAAATCTCAAGGGCATTCTAACGTCTCTTCTAGGGCCGTTACTGGAGGAAACACAAAATGACGGAGCACCGGGCCGATGTACATTTATCTATCGGCCAGAAGGATTTCCTGGCGTTGACCTGTCAGACCTTGTCGACACTTCCATTCTACAAATGCGGAAAGAGATGCCACTCGAATTAGTAACAAGCACATTCCAAAAGATGGTAAGCCTCCAAAGGGACAATCTGTGCATAAACTAAAGTGGCCTGTGTAGAGCTTACGGTGTATCTTGTTCACCTCCCGTGGACGACTCGCTGGGATGTTAACCAAAAGGGATGTGGTCGACCTGATGACTACGGGAAAGTTCAAAAACGCACTTGTTGGGTAACTTATTAGATAACTACTGCTAATCTTAGATGTTTTTTGTCTTTAACCTGAAACGGACAACTGATGGGCACTCCGACTCTTTCCCTCACATTCTGGGTCGATGCAGGCATGGATGACGGAATTGGACGACAGGTTATAAGAATTAGGTCACATTAAAATCGTTAGATACAGGAAACCGAAACTGCACTGCTCAACAGCGATTGTCCGAATGGAAGTCTAGTCCGATGTAGGGAAGAGCAAAGAGAATATTGTCCATAAGAAAGCCACATATCAGCCTTTGTTTACTGTCGCATCATCTCTGCGTGGGATGCGACGAAGGCTTGCTCCGACTGAGAAGTTGGAAGTTCTGCGTCGTTAATAACGAAGCCGGAGGTGGCGTTACAGCGCTTCATGGACACCGAAGAGACATATTCGGACTCGTATACGATCACCGGGGGTGTCGAGGAACCAGAGCTGGCAGTGCTCCTGGACATCGGCACGGACGTCGCATCGACGGTGGATGGAGGTAGCACCGGGAAGTCTTGTTCACTGTAGACAAAGATTAGAGATGAGTTGTGTAGGTGACGTGAGGAACTTACGAGGCCTGGTTAGGCTGAGCGACTTTGTCAGTGTCGACGACGGAGATGTCCTGGGCGACTGTTGCTCCCTCCGACGCAGCAGAGAGGAATGAAGCGAGAGAGGAGGACGAAGTTGAGCGTTGCATGTTTGCAAAGTCTTGTGTTGGTTTCGAGCGAGCGAGCAGCTGATGAAGCAAGTGACGAAAGGCAAGGAAGAGGCTCGAGGGCAAGATGTGATGAATTTCAGACCTGATCAGAGGACGATCTTTTATAGTAGAGCGTTTGTTGCTTTGTCCCGAGGAGAATATCATATCCAAGTCGGTGGGCGATTTTGATGTTTCATCTCTCGGGATCTCGACGGGAGTCGCAGGAGAGCACGAAAGCAAGATTATTGTAAGAGATTCAGCGTTAAAAAGGGTTTCCGAGGAATAAAAGTCCCGTCGAGAATAAAGTGCTAGCCGGTGGTGATGGTAGGCTCCCGAGTTCTAGACTGTTTACCAGCTGAATGGCAATGCTCTCTTTATTTCGGTGAACCGCGAACCTTAGTGAGTAAAATTATTGTTCAAAGTTATTCCACGACCCCAATAGGGTCGGAATGCTGACCTGAATGAACACACTCGGGGAGATAAAACGCTTCTCGGTACGTCTAGTTTTGCTCCGGAGAACCAAGATTGAATAATAAAACTTAAACGATGAATTCCGGAATTCTGAGGTCTCTCATGACGCAAGTGTTACAGAAATCGTGGCAAAGCCAGTGCCTACTGGAGTAGCGGCACCATTTTAATATAACAGATATCAAACAAAACAAACTGTTGATACTTTATTCAGGAAATCGAACACTTTGTACTAATATACAGCGGGTAGGATACTTGTTTCGTGATTATCTCCTTTGCACCCGGCTTTCCCCGCACAGATTCTGCATTTACAATATAATTAAATTCTATTAGATCTACATGTTGCACTAAATTCGGCCCGAATTTGCTCATCCGGCACATATGACCCAGGCCGAGTAACTATTATGTCCTCACCGGTCGCTATCACCGTACACTTACAAATTTTGATATTGAGTACGCTTTATCATCCCTAGACGAAGAAACTAGTTGCAGAGATTGGTTGTGCGACGCTCCTGATCAGTGATGTCTCGAGTAGATGCCGACAGTGCATTCCTCAGCTCAGAATGCGACAGTGTCTTCCTCGATACCAGTGATGATGAGCGGGTTATTTTTTTAGAGGTACGTTGTCACTCCCTGGTATGATCTTGTCTCAAATAAGCTTTAGCCTTATCCGTCACTCTATGAAGGTAGTTCGGAGCCTTTCATGTTTCGGGTTTCGGAAACAGTGGGTACATGGCACTTGCGCGATGTGTTTTGACCACCCCTCAGCTAGTCGAAACGATGGCTATGCAAAGTTGGTCTGCGTTGACCGACCCCTCGTTTCTTCCTGGTCAGAGACTTGCCAGATCAGTAGCACTAATAGGAACCCACCAAAGATACATAGAGTTGCTCGCTCTCCTTCATTCTCGTGGGGCCCTTGGTCGTCTCGATGATCGCAGATGCCGTCACTCCAGCCACGATACGAACGTGCTTCAAGTTTGTAACTATTCCAATAATTTATGGATCCTTTCGACTGCTGCCTTTTTCTCTCGATAGTCCGCCATTCGAACACATTGTTGCGGAGCCCTTCCTCGACGACAACAGTCTATTTCGAAGTATGAATGTGATCATTTGATTGGAAATGGTCTAGCCCCTATCAGCGTATCAGGCATGCTTAACTTTAAGCTACTGAATTCGGACCTTATCATTATTAACTCGAGAGAATATCTTAGAGGTGGATACTTGTTCTCTTCTTCGCTTGCCGAGGTGCGTCCGTCTGTTTCTATCAGCTATTAGATACACCTAGCTCTCCCCATCTTCGCAATGAATATGGACGCAAATTCTAGGAATTTGCACTCTACACCAAGGGTTGATCAATCCGCGTATAATTACACGGAATCGCAAGCAGCTACGACCTACGCAGGCTCCATGGCCGAAACGTCGAACAACGATCAGACCAACGTGTCTACGTACTCTTACAGGAGCAATATAGATGCCGCCCGCTTTCTCAGGCAGGCATATGGCCGAGTATGTTTGCTGGCTTCTGGCGTAATGAACAGCTAACCGAGATTATAGACAATCAACGCCGTGAGCGATTCCTATTTCCTGCCTTCTGGTATGTAAAATATCATTTATTAGGCATATAGCTCACTTCAAATCAGATGACGACGAATGGAACCGACTGTAAGCAATTATGACGGTCGTAGTTGAGCCCTTCTCTGATTGACCAAAGGGATAAACAACACACGGCAATCGTCCTCGGCCTTGGTGGGCTGTATCCGGAAGCTGCAAATGTTCCTGCGATCCTGAAATCCCAGGGAGGAGAAACTAAAAGGATACTCGACTTAGGTTGGTCGCTTTCCTTTATTTACACCAGACGCTGCTTTCCTGAGCATCCACAGGTTGTGGTACAGGTGTTTGGTTAGTGCATACAAACGGACGGAGGAACTACCATTAATCGCTGCGTAGGGCCGTTGGGATGGCAAGAGAATTCCCTCATGCACAAGTGGTAGGAGTAGACCTTGCGCCTGTTCCGGAGGTCGATGATCTTCCTCCGAATGTTCGCTTTGAAGTGGACGACTTGAACCTGGGACTTGATCATCACGAAGGCCAGTTTGACCTCGTTCATATCAGACTGGTGGGATCTGGCCTGAAGAACATTCGACAAGTAATGGCCGATGCCGAGAAATGCCTCAAGCCTGGAGGTTTGGTACTTTGGCTGGACATTGATTATGACCTTTACTCGCAGACAAACTTTGTCTACAAGCCGGTAGCCTCTGAGCTCAATCCATCTGGAGTGTGGCTCCAACGACCCATCTACGGTAAATATAAGCGTCCCTATTCGATTTGGTCTGAATTGAATCCTTTTGGATTAGAAATGCGTCGATCCGCTGTGCTGGGTGGTAGTGACGTTCATGAGATGGAGAAGGCATTGGATGAGGGTTTATGGGACTCTCCACTTCTCGACCCTGCTACGTACGTTATTGTAAACCACATTTACTCTCTTCTGACGTCTGTAGGTGTAAGACTGCAAGCCTTTATCTCCTTATAGGTGAGCAAATTACTGTTCATTAGACCCATTTCTCATCATTTGCAAAGGCCCATGGGCAACGGGTAAGCGAATCAGACTCAGGGGGATGATTAATTGACACCCACAGGCGGAAATCCCTCACTGGATCAATATATGAATTACGTCGGAAGTTTAATGAGGCAGGATATTATGGTGAGATTATCTCCGATTCTCCGCACACATGTAACTAAATGGCCTATAGAGTGGGCATCGTGCAATTCATCCCCTGCTCATTAGAACCGGCTGGTCTAAGGAAACCGTCAACGAATGGAGCGATAAAGCGGATAAAGGTAATTGATGATTGAATTGGTCGCGACACATACTGAACACGGTGACAAGAAATGGAAGATTGCAATGATAAGATGTCACTTAGGATTCGAATTGCTTGGGGTCGACGCCGTGCGGCGGAGGATCAACCCGCGCCCTCGCTGCCGGCACAAACAGAAGATACAGAGGCCCAACCGCGTCACATATACCCTTATATGTTCGTTTATAACACAAAAGAAGAAGCCTATGCCCAGATTCTCCACAGAACTCGGGACAAGCCGACCGTTGCCCCAGTCCACCCAGCCGACGCTCGGGAACGTTCAAAAGCGTAGGCAGCGGGGGATATAAGTTGAAAAATAGATAGTCCAAAAATAAACTTGTCATTTTTGGTTTTCCCCAACAGTGTGGTATATTGTCTGAGCCGAATTGGGAGTAACCACCATACGCTATTGTATCTTGCTCGCCACAACTCCGCCGCAATATGGAACTATGGTATCGGCTATTTGCCTCCCGGGTCCTTACATGCGCAAATATCACTGGGCGCTCGGCGGAAGAAGCAAATCATGCCACAACTGTATAGTTCAGGGAAGACTTCGGTTCAACCCTCTTTGAGCCTTCATGCCAGCATGGAGCAGACGGTCGCATTGCATCTCCTTATGACAGGCGTTCTGTGAGTCACACGCACCGAGATGTTACTATAAACGATTTTTAACGTTCTCGCAATCGTACCTCTTCAGTCATAATGTCGCGTTGGCCACCAAACAGATGGGAGGAGGACGAACTAGTGTCTAAAACTCGGGCTCGAGTCGATCAGGGTGCTTTAAACCTGACTCCTTCCCAGGCAGAGACTTCCTACCAAGGTTCAATGGCGGGCACGAATAGGCACGACGACGATGCGGCCTCTAGCAGAGTTTCAATGTATTCCTACCGGAGCAATGATAGAGATAACATGCGCTTCGTAAAAGAAGTGGATGGAAGAGCAAGTTTGGTTACCGTAGTCGATTCGCAGCCTCTCACCATTGACCCAAAGACCATAAATGCACTCAGTGACCAATACTACCTCCCTACTGGTACGTAAACCATCCTAATTTTAGGATTCTACTGACTCCATTGCATCGCAGATGACCCGGAATGGGAGCGCCTGTAACTATCTCACGCCAAAAATCCCGTGTTTGGAGCTGAATAAGCAATCAGGGACAAACAACATGTTGCTGTAGTCCTTGGACTTGGAGGTTTATACCCAGCAAAAGAAGTTGTTCGTGCCGTTCTTGCGCAACAGGAAGGAGTTCAGAAAAGCATACTCGACCTCGGTAAGAATTGCTCACTTGAGTAGAATTAGTACTCAAAGCTATATTAAAGGCTGTGGAACCGGTGTTTGGTAAGTAGGTGCCCTGATTGCGTTCACAAAGCCTCATTGGGAGTAGGGCCGTCGAGATGGCGAAAGAGTTTCCTTGGGCCGATGTCGTCGGCGTCGATTTGGCACTCTGTCCTCTCGGTAGGTCTACAATTGACTTGAAAGAGTTGAAGCTGACCACAGCTTGCTCCACTTGAAAATTCAAGAACCAGAAAATGTCCCTCCAAATTGCCGCTTCGAGGTAGAAACCCTGACATTAATTCAGTATGGAAGGTCTAACAGTAGCTCTAGATGGACAATTTGAATCTGGGTCTCTCTCACTACGAAAATCAATTCGACGTGGTCCATCTACGCTTCGTCGGCAGTGGACTCAAGGACTTTCCTCAGCGCATGAAGGATGTCCATGCTACTTTGAAGCCCGGAGGAGTTGTCTTATGGGTTGATGTTGACTACTCCCTCTACTTCACTCCTGAATTCCGATACATACCGTTTGCGCTCGATGCGAATGACCCAGTGGGGGCCTGGGGGCAGCGATCCCTTGCTGGTATGTTTTTTGAATGAAATAAATCATATAACCTGACATATATGACTCAGAAATGCGTCGCGCATGCACAATCGTGGGAAGCGACATACATGGTATGGAGGATGCATTAGATAATGGCCTGTGGAACAATGAACAGATTGACCCGGAGACGTGAGTTTCCATGAATTTATCTATTTCAGTCTACTAAAACACGTAATAGCTGCAAAACGGGGAGTCTTTATCTCCCAATCGGTGAGTATCCCACTTTGGCACAAAGCTTAACTTTCTCACGCTCTCGCTGTCCACGAAGGTCCATGGGCAACTCGTACGTCTGACAATAAACCATAATTTGTGAAGCTGACGAAGGTGAAGACGAGGACCCTGCGATTACACAGAAGCTACGATACATAGGCGCACTTATGCGTACTGATGCCATAGTAAGTCATTAATTACCAAAAACACCCCTTCTTATACTCAACTATGTAGAATGGGATGAAATCTATTCGCCCTTTACTTTCCAAATTTTGGCCTCCTGAGATTGTTGACCAGTGGGCCAAGATGGCCCAAAAAGGTCCGTTATTCATCAAAACGTAAACCCAGTATACTGATACTTCAGATGCTACAGAAAATATGGAGATGAAAAACTCGCCTTCCATGCGAGTCCGACTTGCTTGGGGCAGGAAACGAGCAGATGGCGAAGAGCGTGCTCCCCCTCTTCCATTACGTCCTGAACCAACAGAAAGTTCCAGTGATGATGACGCGCTTTCTGACACGGACACGAAACCGTATCCTTTCCTGTTCATCTATGATTCGCCCGAAGTCTCAATGGAGCAGAAGCTTTTGCGAAACCGGGATAAAGTTGTGTCTTTACCACCTTCGCCATCAAAATCGTAGGCAATTGGATGTACTTTAATGGCATTTCCCGTGTATATGTCGAGTTTAGCTCATTGTACATGTACACAATCGACGCATATATAATGCAGGAATTCGGCTTCAGTCTATTATGCCATGTGTCCCCGGTACTGTATTCTTCGAAGGCTCATTTAGGATTCGGATTTCAAACCTAGCAGATCAGCTTCGCACGAAGTAACTCCGGCTCCGCAAACCTTGAACTATAACCATAATGCAGCCATCTGTGTGTGCGTCAATTTTCTTTTCAAAATGCCTTAATATCTTCTTGCTTTGGCATGATTTGTGTTTTGGATTACCTCTTTCACTGTAATCGATTCCTGAAGACCACCCATTACTCATAGGAATGGCAAAAGTGACAAATCCGGTACAGTGAATGACCAGTTATTCCTCATTCATATACTCTTTGGATGCAAATAGTCTATTGGACACGAACCAAAGCCACAGGCAAAACAAGTCTTGTTCTAGAGCTTCATCATCTTCCTGTCCTTCGTCGATTTTATCCCTTTCAACTCTTTTCTTCCTCTACGTGGATTTTGAGCGTTCCTTCCCCAAGTGCACCTCAAAAATGTGCCGAATGAGGTTATCCCGGGTGTGATAATCATCGGGGCAGTTTCCAAACCTCACGCTTCCCTTCGCATCGATCCAAATCCTGACTTGACAATGCCATCGTGTGCCCAGCGTGTGGTTTTTGTTAGATGGCGGCAGTTGGTCTGAAGGAGCTGCTCGACGGCCATTCCCCATTGCTTCTGATATGCGAGAGATTTCATCTTTTGAATCTGACGTAATTCAAAACCATACGGTAGAGCTTCCTCTTCTTCTACCACACAAGAATTTGATGATGACACGACTGAATCTCCCGTGTTGCGGGTTTCGATATCTCGGAGTGACACGGTGATAACTGCTTCCTTGGGCATCTCCGGGGGTGGACATGATTCCTCGTCGAGGCCCGCGTAGATTGTTTTGGCCTCATTGAAGACCGCGTCCAGGATTTCGAGCCTCTTCTCCATCGCATCTGCATTAATATCCCCTTTCATCACGTCCCCTTCGAGACGCTCGAGAAGATATTGGTGACGGTCTGCTAGCCTTCTTGCTAATTCGACCGTCAGCGGTCTCCATACCAGGCTTATATACGACTCACCTCGCTCCAGACCAGCCATGATGGTTTTATTGGCATTGCTGCAGTTCTCCTGGCCAGAAGAACCGCTGACGATCGTTGATACACTGTCATCGCTCCGTGAGGAGGACGAGGTTAGGGTTCCATACGAGGTTATTATCTCTATGCTTGGTTAGGCTCGTCTCATTGTAGCGGTTGGAATACTTGCCTTCAAGCACCCGTATTTGAGGATCCTTAACCTCTCCATCGTCTAACCGCCCCAATGGTGCCCAAACCTGCTGATCCTTCAGTTGCTCTACTGTGGCCAGGTTTCGCCGGTGATTTGGAATCGGGTTATCCTGAAGCTTTCTCTGGATTGAGAGCCCTAGAGAAAATATCCCCGGTTCCATACCCATGCGGAGGCGTTTATGATCTTTGGGGTCCTTGAACTAGCGTTATGGTCAGCCATTATCATGCACAGAAAACTGTACACTTGCGAGTTCTGTGAAGGAAATCATGCCCTTCCTCGTGATGATGGATTCGAGGCTTGATGAAGGACCCCCAACTCTTGCCCGGCTTTGACCACTCTCGAATCCGATGGGGACTTCTTTATCACTTTCACAGGGGCTCGCATCTTCACTTGTCCCTTTGGGATCAGGGGCTTGCCCTTTGGGATAGTGTGGCTAGCTGTCAGGATCGGGAGTGTGCGACGAGTCCCTTTGTGAATTGCCGTCAACAACTATCAATTCTGCTTAGATTCTCACTTACTCTTCGCTCAAATGGGCTTTCAGGGTGGGAGAACGTCTCCTGAGGTTTAGGGCGAGTGAGCTATCACAGCGGACCTTGGAAAAAATGTGGCTCACAATGATACTTTGGGCGTTCCAGAAGGTTTACGAGACGCGTTTTCTGCGATTTGGACGCTTGTTTCAATCAGCATCCCGCGATTTGTGAGTTTGCCTGAAAGCTACAAAGGTGTTGCCCAATGACTGACCGTATTCGCAGCTTGCATGGAGATAAATGGTAGATATAGGGGAAATGTGATTGAATGGATGCTATTTAGAACGCGTTCAGTAAATTCTCAAAGGAGGTGGGATGCGATCAAGGATAGAGGATCGAAGCTCTGGCTGGGAGAAAAGCTAGACGACGCAAAAGACATGATAGAACGCGAAACAGGACTCCGTCCAACCACACACAAAATCATCAACGGGATATGGCAACTCAAAGCCCCGAATCGACTAAAAGACCACTTATGGAACCTAATACTAGGTCGCCTCAAAACGGGTAAATACTGGTCTCATATACCAGACCACGAAGACGGAGCCCTGCACAGACGCAGGCGACAGGGAAGTAGAAGAATCAGAACTACACATCTGGCTTGACTGCCCAAACAACGGCCAAGCCAGCACGTGGAATTATACAGCGTGGCTATGGAGCAAAACCTCGAAAAAACCATGGCCGCGTCTCACCATAGGACTACTGAGAGGCATCAGCGCCTTAACACTAACTGACAAAGACAAAAAGCCAACAAAAGACCTAGATTCGGAGAAACTACGCTTATTTATATCTATGGCAATATGGGCAATATGGAAATCTCGAAATAAGCGAAAAATACAAAACCTCCCCGTAGATCCCTCTGAATCAAAAGAATTACTCAAGGCAATGATCAAAGAACATATAACGCACAGATGGAACTCTATTAAATTCGAGCCTGAATACAAACCAGCCTCAAAAGAAACTCGACTAAGGAACCTCTGGAAAGACGACACGTCCGTCACCTTCGCAAAGGGCAAGACCCCGATCTTCGGCTTCTGATTCAGAAGTCACCGGTGCATTGACTGGGACATTGGGAGGGACTACCCTCCAGGGGAGTGGTTAGTGGGTATGGTACGGTCGGGACGACACTGTTCGCTAGACGGTGCCGCAATGACCCGAGAGAGCCCCACACACGGCGTTCGTTTCAACACTAACGCTAAGGTGCACCATGCATTACACTTCCTTTCCCCCATCAAAAAAAAAAAAAAAAAAAGCTCTGGCTGGGTGTGGCTTTAGTTTGGTCAGGATCGCATTCAAGTCCTTATTAGACGCGTGGCCTTCAAGCAATTTACGAAAAGCGTTTCAATCCCTTTTGCCTCATTCCACATTCCCTTTCACCCAAGCTCGGCTCCAGGCGTCAGGTCTTCAAGCCCTTTTGATTGTGAAAGAAGCTTTGATTATTCTATGAATCATGATTATCTCTCTCCGTACACTTACTTCAACGGACAACTTGAGTGATTTGTCGTGTCACATGTTGGGTTTGAGAAGGGAGAGATGAATACTCAACGTGAAGCCCGATACCTGCGATTATAGTAAGGTTTGGATGTAACTAAAGGGTAGTCTTCGTGTCTTTGACCAGCCGTACAATTCATTGTCGACCATCGCGTCGAAGCTTAATCACCGGCCTTGTCTGGTGAATTCTTGTAAACTTCCATACGAATGACCAGGCGCTCGAGAAGCAAATTCTTAGTTTTTCTTCTCTCCATTTCTCAGCCTAAGACGACTACCTCAAGTGATGCGCCTTCACTCTTTGAATAGGTCCCCATAAAGCTTCGCGGATGGCGGGCCTTTCCGACCATCACGAACCAAAAGATCCGGCATTTTACTGTAAAACAAACGATTTCTAGCTACTCCGCAGTCGTTCATATGTGGCTTGCTCAGGCCATCATCTGGGCTGCCCGATGCCTTCTGGAGAAGGTGATGGACGACCTTCGTATTCTTGAACCCGCCTATGTCTAAGAACCAGAACGACTACCCGTTTCTCCGGAGGTTTCAATATCCAATGCAAATGTTTCCACAGCACGATCACCGAGACTCCCAGTAGAGAATAGCGACACGACCAAGTGTGCTGAAAACTAACCTTGCATCTCTTGGGGCCTACCTTTATCCATGCGGACAGTTAAAAGAGTCGCAAGAAGCAATGGCCGTGATCCATAAATAGTCTCAGTGCTCTACTTCGTCTTGCAGCTCCATCCCCAAGATGCGCTTTCCTCTGAGTTTTCTCCTCACTATTTTGGTCGACCTGTGTGTCGGACAGACCATTTGGGACATAGTAAGTGTCATATACTGGCATTAAAGGCGGCATTGACACTCTACGATAGTGGCAAACGGTACGAGGGTGTCCCACCGTGTGCCGATAGCCAGCTACTAATAATAGAGGGTTCAGGACTGGAATCGCAATCACCTGTTTAGTCGTCTCGCGTCAAATTCGATATCTTTCACAACTCCTGGGGCCATTGGCGATGCAAATATTGTCATCGATCCGAACACCCAATACCAGTCTATGGACGGTTTCGGGGCAACTCTCAGTGAGTAGGGACATCATCTACGTCATACTTAGAACTCAGCCGTTTTATTTTTTTCAGCCGACTCCTCGGCATTGATACTAAGCAACTTGAAGGTACTATCAATAGATTACTTTTCCCCACGTGAAAATGACACCCTTCCAAGGCTTCAAATTCGAGTGGATACTGGTCCCTTCTTTCCAAGCTTTTCGATCGTAGGTTCAATCTTAATATAGTCGATGTCCATTAACATCTTTTCTTAGCAACCGAAGGTGCCTCTTCTGCTGCACTATCTGTTATTAGGGTGCCGTTGGGGGCATCGGACCTCTCTGCCTCTGCATATACCTTTGACGATACCTGGAACGACTCTTCGCTTGGATCCTTTACCTTGAACAGTGCTCCCTCGTATCTATGGTCTACTCTCGCCGATATCAAATCTGTGACGCAATATCTAAAGATAATAGTAGTGCCCTGGTCGGCACCGGCTTGGATGAAGACTTCTTCCTCGCTATATGGAGGTAGCCTTACGTCGGGATATGAGTCTATTTGTGGGTTTATTTACTGATACTCGTATCCTACGACTCAGTGCCATTGTTCAGTTGCACAGTATCTTTTCAAATCCGTCCAGGCAATGAATAACAAAGGGTTGCGGCCATACGCAATATCATGCCAGAACGAACCACAGAACAGTGACAGCACGTACCCTACGATGTTGCTATCGGTGTCACAAGAAGCCTCGGTCGGCAAAACCTTACGATCACTACTGGACTCCAATGGGTTCTCTGACGTCAAGCTCATCGGCTATGACCATAACTGGGATAATGCAGGCACCTATCCGGTCCAGTTGGTTTGTGACATCTTACTGTATACATTCTTAAACTCAAAGCGCCACAGATGCAACAAGCTAGTTCGGCGTTCTCTGGCGTGGCATTCCATTGCTATGCAGGAGAAGTTTCTGGGCAGGCGACTTTTACACGCGCATATCCAAACAAGGAAGTCTACTTTACCGAATGCACTGGCACTGTAGGCTCTGACTGGTGGAGCAACATCAAATGGAATATGTACCATTTGTTTGTTGGAAGCACGAGCTACAGTGCTCGCACCGTCCTGCTATGGAACCTTGCCGCTCACGCCGATGGATCGCCTCGTTTACCTGGAACAGACTCTTGTGCATCGGGCTGCAGACCCGTAGTTTCGGTGGACAACAATGCTTGGTACCTCAACGAAGAATGTTTGTGAACTGGTTTTGTGTTAAACGAAAGCTGACGATTGCTCAGACTATTTGTTGGCGCACAGTTCGCGGATCGTCATCCCACGAGACAGCGGAGGCCCGTTCGGGACTCGCATAGGCGTGACGGTTGAGGGCACCCTTTCTTGGACCTTAAGTGTACAAGCATATATGACTCGGAGGAGCTCGTCCAGTGATCAAGTGAAATACGGATTGGTGGTCATCAACTGGTATGACAATGCTTCCTCGTCCTGGAATCCACAACCAGTATCGGCCACCATTGCCTTCAGGGGGCTGCAGGTCAGTATTGTCTTGTGGCTGGAAAATTACCTTTGACAACCACACACAGGCTCGCTACACGTTCCCTGTGGGCTTGACTACCCTCTGGTTCTATGCCTCAGAGTATGGACTCAATGAAGAGAAACTAGTGGTTCAAGAAGAAGTCAAAGCGCCTTCATATCCCCCAAGGATCCGTGACGCCCAATGTATTATGAACAAGCAGTGAATCGAATATCATGACAGTGGTGTTTCGTAAAAGGTCGTGATTAAATGTCAAAGGTAAATCAAAAACCTTGACGTGGTGTAAAAAAGAAGCATCACTCGGATGCAGACGCCTGTTCTTTGAAATACGAATCTTCCTGGCCCTCGTATGGGTTGGTGTCGGTGTTAATCTGCATTGCTTATTAGGTGATATAGCAAGAAAAAAACAGGTATTCGACGTGCCCATTTGCCCAATTCCGCGGCCAGTCTCTGCTCCTCTTCTTCCGTCAACACGAGTTCCTTTCCTCTTTGGGCATGAGGACTCATTAGTTGGGCAAGTCCGCGACCAGCACTTCGCCCAAGGCTCTTGTATTCGCCAGTCTCGTTTTCGGCGTTTTCTGCAGTCCCTCCTTCACGCGTTTTATCCCAGTCTTCGACTTCTTGCTGGTTTTCCTGCGCGTTTTCTTTCACTTCTTGTGTAGAAGACTCGGCCATTTGAGAGCGGGAATAGAATAAGAAGACGGGACCAGAGAGAAAAAAAAAAGCGGGTACGGGGTAGAGGACGGGAGGAGGCCGGTGAAGGGGTAGTGTGCGGTTCCAAAACTTGGCCTCCACCTAGCGCCGACAATGTCGCTCGTAAGCGATCCAGAGTGAGTTGAAGGCTAGAACTCTAAATGTATTTCCATTTTTGGATTAATGAAAAACCATCATAGTTACATGATACATCAGCTACGTCTGACATATCTCCGAAACGTCGAAGACCCCTATGCCAGTCGCCTCATATCCTTTCATCCACGTCACCTCGAAAACCCACATGTTTTGGCTGCTGGTTTAGCAGACCCGGATCGATGGCCACAGCTCAATATGCCCTCGACGCCGAAACCCGCCCCACTCAACCCATCGGGTAGTCCTATTCTCAGTAGAGCAGTACAATCGACTGCCAAAGAGGAACTTCAGCCGCGTTGGACTGGGAATGGGGGTGCCGTAGGAGGGGCAAGTCTCAAGTACACGACTACCATTCTCGGGCCGACTCGAACTGGAATGATGGGCATGCGTACTCATGGGCGTCGTTCTTCGAACTCTTCTAGTATTGGTGATAAGCGCGTTCGTGCAGATAGCAATCCTGTCGTCACCGTTCAGGAAGCATCAGCACCTAGTAACGCGCCTGCACCTGAAGCGCGACAAGCAGCAAATTTACCAGAAATAAATGCGAATAATCAGGCGGCAGTGGTTTTACCAAATTTCTCGCGAAATGCAGAAATGGAAGCCAGGCGAAAGGCTAGGATTCAAGCGAGGAACGCTCTCGCCGAGCTGAGGGAACACAACCTTGGTCATGAAAAGGCTCCAGAGACCCCAATACCGGACACAGAGGAGGCGATACAAGATGCTAGTAGCGAATCAGAGTCTGATAGTGATTCTGATGAGATGGGTGTAGCCCCGGACGACGAATTGGACCCGTAAGAGTTTAAGCCCTATCGTCAAGCAACCATTTCTAATCAATTTTAGGGAGTTTGAAAGTCAACACCTTGCAAATTCTGCCGGGTCTGACGAGGGCTCCTTGCCATCCACAGCATCTGGCATCTCCACCTCTCAGTCTTCAGGATACCCTGTACAGAGATCCGGCAGGAAGTTTAGTCAAACCACCGACAACAGACTGGATACGCACACAGAGGAACATTCATCAGACGAAGACACGAGTACCTCTAGAGCACGTCAGCATAGAAGACATTCACATCATAGAGTCAAGTCGGATACTCCGTCTGTCGTCTCCGTAAATGTGGACACTGGTAGGCCGTCTACCAAACCTCGGCCACCAAGTTTAGATTTGTCGACGCCCAAAGGCGCATCATCAAAGGCAGAAAGAGGAAGAGACACAGTAACTTCACCGTCAAATGCACTGGAGAACTACTTTGCACGCAAACCCATCTCTACACGCCCTTCCAAGCCGCCTGCATCTGCATTAACCAAGATGCTAGTAGCACAGGCAGCAGTGACAGATAATCCGTTTACAGAACTCTATGGCGCTATTGCAGGCAGAGGTGACGCTCCCTCTATCACTCTCAACATCTTCTTCCCCGAGTCCAAAAAGCCATTCAGTGCTACGAAGCTTACGGCAAGAAAGGACGCCACTGTAGAAGAAATCATCGGTTTTGGGCTATGGACATACTGTGAACAAAAACTGGAGCCACCTCTCGATCTTGGCGAGCCTTCATCTGACGCTGCTGTCTCTGCAGCAGGTTGGGTATTACGAATTGGAGAGGAGGATGGCGAAGTCGATGAAGATTTTCCCGGTGAGCCCAGTGACAAGTTAGCGAAAATGCATCTAATTTCTGCAAACTATTATTAGCTCCCGACAGAATGGCCAAGATATCCAAATTTTCTTTCCCAGCGTATGCCATTTGCAAAGCCACTCCGGCCCAAGGTAAGACCAGCGCCTTTTTGTGTGATTGCGCTCACGCCTATGATTCTCCTTAGTTGCACAGAACAAGAGTACCGAGGCGAAGATCACTCGTCGCTTATCGCGTTTGATGATTGCCAAAAAGCGGCCTGTAGAAACAAGTACCGCTCAAGCGCCTGCTAATGCGGCCGGAGGCCCTGCAGCGGGAGGTGTAGGCATGAGTTTAATGCCTTCTATGGGTACCTTACCGGCAATGGGCATGTCATCGTCCGTTGGAGGAAGTGCACACCGAGGGCCTGCTGTCTTTTTGAGGATTTGTGTTCCCGAAGATACAGATGCGGTGCTGCGATACACAACAATCAACGTGTAAGCCACTGCGCACTACCCCTACCCTCCTTGACTGACCGCTCTTAAAGGACTTCCGACTGGTACATGGCCGATGTACTCGAACATATCTGCAGGCGCCGCAAGATTGCAAATCACAAGGAGTATGCTCTGGTCTCTCAGGAAAAGAAGATTGTCATTCCTATGGATCGTACAGTTGCAAGTTTACAAGGAGAAACGGAGCTTATGCTAGTCAAAAAGACATCTCTCGGTGAAGATTTCAAGCCTCCTGGGAGGGCAACTGATCCGAATGGTGCGTTTGCCATCTTTCTGAAATGGCCTCTTCTAACCAAGTCTTTGCAGCGTCGATATTCGCGAAAAGGATGTCAGAGCTGGCTGGTCCTTCCGCTGGTCCCAAGATGGACTTTACGGATGCATATCAGGTGCGTAAACACGCCACAAAGTCGGTGTTATCTAAGTATTGCCCAGTCATGGGTTGTATACCGTAAATTGCCTGTCATGGTCGGGCGTCTTGAGCGTACTCTTGCTATAGATGGCGACCACATCCACGTACGTGCGCACCAATGCCTTATTTTAGCGCCCGCTCAAAAAAATTCTAGATCATGCCATCGACTAAAGGGTTCCTCGACAATGTAAAGACGACATCATATCGTATCGACTCAATTCAGAGCGCCCGCCAAGCCAAAAAGGCGCCCTCAAATGTTAAGATCAAGGTATCCCAGGATGGAACCAACAAGACCTATGACTTTGAAGCAGAGAATGAGGCAACAGCCGGTATGTAATGGTTGGCAGCAGCTGACCGTACTTACTCTACTCGCAGAAATCATTGTACAGCGTATCAAGGCCCTCATAAAGTCTAATCCGAAACGAGCCAGTACACTACGTCGAAAGTAGTTGCGTGCCCCAATCCTTGCAAGATCTGTAGATGACTAAATCGGTCCCTGCATTATCACAATTGTTGTACACATTAAAGAAGGGAACGTCGAGTCCGTGTATATCATTTCTTTCGTTGTCCGTCCGCCAGTGCTGAGGCTGGCAACTCTGAAATCCTCTCGTAAAAACAAAGGTACGCTTTGGCCGCTAGAACCTCTTCCAATGAGGCGACACGCACAATTTGGTCACTTTGGAAAGACCATCTACGTGGCGGTTCTGCCACTTTGGATGTCTCGCTGACTGGAGATTCGGCGGGGGGTGATGGTAATGCTGTATAGGCTATATAATGGCCACCGAGCTAAACCATTGGTCAACCCGCTAAATCACCAACCAAGTAGGAATTAGCTTACCATGTTCCCTATGTGAACGACGACGGCGTAAAGCCTGTATAGTACTTGTTTGTCATAGGCTCCCTTGTCGTTCTTAATCTTGGACTGCCGTAAGCCATATTCTTCTCTACGAGGAGCAATGAAGGGCTTGAGATCGAGATATTCGGGGAAAGCAATGAAGTCGTCAATCTTTTTCAGTGAGCCAAAGATGGCCACAGGCGTGCGCGATACTTGTTGGAAGCGCTTGAGATCTGGAATTGTGCTTTAGGGATGTATTCGCGAGTTCAAAAAAGCGCCAAATCTTACGTATCACCAACACAGGCGGCGGAACGGCGATTAAATATCGTTTGAAGGCTTTCCGCAGCACGACCCGCTGAGACTTTGGTATTGAAGGTGATGGTTCCTTGAGGCGGACCTCCCGCTTGCTGCTTGATGAAGGACGAGCAGAACCGTCCGAGACACTCTTGGCAGAAGCCGAATCATTATCGGCCATCTCCCCCGCAGACGGTGATCTTGGTCTTCGAATACTTCCGTGCCGACTGGAGGAAGGTGTCAAGTAGGTGACACTCGAAGATGACGCTTTTGAAGCATTATTTCGATCGTGCTTGCCATTTAATAGAATAGGCGGGTTCAGGCCAGTAGGCGATGTCGTAGAGATTGACGGAATCGGCCCCTTGTACGACTCGCCACCTTGTGTTGTAGCACTTGTTTTTGTAGTGTCCGAGAAAAATTCCACGTCATCCGAGGGTGTGGTCAAGTTGCTAGAGTTCCCTTGAGACCGCGTTTGACTCTCTGCCGTAGAATTGGTCATCTTGCTGTCTACGACAGAGGGCTCGTCATCATCCGATGAGCTATCGTCGGAAGAACTTGACGAAGAGGTATCCAGACCTCGGCGACGCCTTGATACATATCCTGGATTCGCCCTCTTCCAGCACCGGGTACAGCCCACCATATTATCACCGTCCAACGATTCGACATTTGTGAACTGACGTAAACAGTGCATCAAGGTGGGTCCAGTGACCGATCCCAGTTTTAACCAGCTCGCTGCGGCCGCAGCAATCGAATCTGCATTGCTCGAACTGCTGCTGCCGTTGCCCAACCCGCTTTTCAACAACTCCAGAGGACTCTTGGACATGTTTGTATCGGCCATGATACGTCTGAGGTACGCTGCCTCTTTGGCCTTTTTCGAGTCCTTTGTGTCTGCTACGGCCGGCGGTTCTCGGGATCGACTGCGTTCCCCGGATGCGCGAGTGGACCCCTGGGTAGAAGGTTCTCGTCCGGCCCGGATGGAGACGGCTGGCGAGGTTATGTGGGTGGCAGAATTTGATGGGGCCTTTTGTGACTTCCCTTCCTCCGGTTCACTCTCGGATCGTGTACCCAAAAGATCCAGACTTCGACGACGGTCAACGGTTTGTGGAGGCTCTAGATCAACATTGTCCTTGCGAGGAGATGGAGGATTGGAAAGCGGTCGAGGGACGGGTCGGCCTGCTTGGCGTGTAAACCTTTGCGCAAACGCTTTTAGGCGGTTTCGCTGTAAGAAGTTAGTACTTGTAGACGAAGGCCAGAGCGACTTGCTTTCGATTCTTTATCTTCGTCTGATCGCAACGAAAGAGATAGGTCCATGAATGGCTCGTATGTATGGGATACCTAACAAATCCGTGTAAGGCGGGGCAATGATTATAGGGAGCAACTTACCTTTTTACAGCTGCTACATATCAGCATACTGGCCAGTTGTCCACAAAATAGCTGGTCAATGAAGGAAACTAGACGCTGCTCCTCTGGAATTGGTTCGGGTGGCGGTTCAATTGGAGGTTGACCACGTTTACGCTTCGGTACGGGCGGTTGCCGTTTCTTGATGATATCAAACTCTTCCATGTACATACAATCTAGGAGATGACGTAGGAATTCGTGTGCGTCCTGTTGCTGGAACTAATGCAAAGGTTAAGTTTGTTCATCAAGGACCAGATGCAAAACTCACGTCAAGATATTGGTCGTATTTTGAGCCGAGTCGAGCTCTAAGCTCCCTAGCACTCATCGAGATCCGTTGCTTTGCGGGGGTCGTGTTGCGCAGCTTCCAGCCGTGTTCCATCGTCCGAATGAATGTCATGCATAGCTCCATCCCTGAGACGGGCGAGAGCTCGTACTTTCCACCTCGGCCGTTTCTGAGGGCAGGGCTCCGTTCGGGGAAAAGCCGGCCCGTAAAATCCGCAGGAATAGAGAATTCCACCATATTTTCCAACAGACGCGTTGACATGAGCTATGGACAAGCAAATCTTTGGTCAGCTTTTGCTGGCATTGGTGCATCCGCCGGCTACTTACGCCCTGGAGGGTAGAATTGAGATAGCAAGAGTTGCCTAGGTTGACGAGGCCGGGGTTGAATTGGAGACCAGAAATGTTGCTTCCTATCTTGAGTTTCTTCCCGACACTTCTTAGAGCGCTTGGGACGACGGACGCATTTGCCTTGGCGTTTTTGTCTGGCTTTGTGTTGAGAATCTCCTTGACTGTTGCGGGATTGGGGGCTATTTTGTATTTAGAAGAAGCGAGCGGCCTTTGTAATAATGCTTCGCCTTACCCGAAGTCGAGCTCTCCGTCGAGCGAGTCGTAGCGAGTGTCTCTGCGCTGACATCCACGTTACGTTCTTCAGATGCTGATGTGTTCGAAGATGTCTTTGTCAAAGTCACTGCTGGGCCATCAGGCGTGAACGGTGGAAACGTGGGGCGATTGTCCGATGCCACAGGAGATGTGCATTACCTGTGTGCCCATTTGATCTAGGTGGCCTTGGAGAGTCGTAAAGAACGTCTAGAGGTGATTCACGACCGTCTAATCGAGCGTTCCGGACGACAGGCTCCCTCGCAGTGTGACGGACGCGTACCGACATAGCGCTGAGTGAAATATCGACGTGATTGCAAGTCGGTAACGATCCCAAATGAGAAATAATCCGGATTTCAAGGAATACTGGGTTCAATGCCAGGTGTCGTCGGGTCCCAATCGTCACCACCGTCTGCGGACTTTGAATCACTTCCTGAACCCAAATGCCACCGAAGAAGGCTGCTCCTTTACCAGCAAAAGAGGCTGCTCTTTTCAAAACTTTACTCGTAAGAACGCGACTTTTCATTAATCCTATTTGTCATTTTCCAACCAACTCGGATGTAGGCCCAGTATGAAGCGAGGCAACTCAAAAAGGCTATCAAGACGGCAGACCAGATCTTGAAGAAAGCTGGTACTCATGGAGGTACATTTGCCACTCTGTTACGCGCGTCGATGGCTGACTTCTATGTCGGTAGAAACAATTTCGATGAAAGGCCTCGTCCTCACATACCAAGGCAAGCGTGAAGAAGGATTAGAGCTCGTCAAGAAGGGTGTCGCACTGGATCTTTCATCGCATATTTGTTGGCACGTCTATGGTCTGGTCCACAAGCAGGAAAAGAATTATGGAGAGGCGCTCAAATGCTATTCACAAGCCCTCAAATTTGATGCGGTGGGCCTTTCATATATGCATTCGAGTAAACTGTGCACTAACGGGATGATCAGACCAACATGAACATCTTGAGAGACGCCGCCACCCTCCAAGCGCAGCTCAGGATGTTCGATACGCTGGAGCAAACACGACTTACTATCCTCAAATTGCGAATGTCTTTGCGTCAAAACTGGGTGGCTTTGGCCGTCGCCTATGCTCTCAACAGCAATTGGGCCGCTTGCCAAAAGTTACTGGAAGAGTTTTTGGTTTTGGCAAAGGTACGTGCTATAACAAAAGGCAAACTCGGTTCACTCAAGACCACTCTCAGAGTGTCCCGCCTTATGATCCCGAGTTCTCCGAACTATTACTCTTCTACATCACCGCCCTTGAACGCAACGAACAATACCAAACGGCTCTCGATAAACTCGTCCAGGCAGTGGAATCGAACCAGATAGTGGATCGTATGCGCACCTCAATCATCCATCCACGGTTATTGAAGAAACTGGGTCGCGTAGAGGATGCCACTGCCTATTACAAGAAGCTCATCGCACGGAATCCTGATTGCTACGAGTCATACCAGGCATACTTTGAACACTTAGGGCTTTCATTGGGTACGAATTCAAATGCCGCTATTGTCGATTAACCACTAATGCACTGACAGAAGGATCATCTGCGGAGGATGCTGAAAAGATCATCTCAGAATTGGAAACGTTTGCTGCCGAATTTCCGCGAGCTCTTGTGCCGCAACGTATTATACTCACCGTAACGAAAGGAGAACATTTCGAGCGGGTTGCCAAAAAATATATTCATCGAGCCTTGAAGAAAAACCTTCCGTCTCTTTTCGTGGATCTGAAGCCCCTTTATAAGGATCAAGAGAAATGCCAGACAATCCAAACTATCGTGGAAGACTACAAAACCGAATTGGAGGCAGCCCAAGGGTCCACTGGAGAGGGTGGGTCTATCTCGACATTTGATATCCTGGTTCTGATTAAGATTTCCAGATGCGGAATCCCCAACTACATACGTCTGGACACTATACTACCTCGGGCTACACTACTCAGCAATCAAAGATTTTGTGCGCGCCAACGAACTCCTGGAAACGGCCATCAGCCACACACCGACATTACCAGAACTTGTCATGGCAAAAGCACGCAACTTGAAGCGAGCAGGTGATTACGTCGGTGCAGTAGCCTCGATGGACGCGGCTCGTGAACTCGATGGCCAGGATCGATTCCTTAACACCAAATGCGCCACGTACCACCTAAAAGCGGGCGATGTCGAGGGCGCACAAAATCTGTTGGGGATGTTCACGAAGAAGGATGCGGCGACGCCAGCCAAGGACCTCGAAGATATGCAGAGCTTCAAATTCCTACTCGAAGATGGAGTGGCAAACATGCGAAACAACCATTTGGCCATTGCGCTTAAAAGATTCATCTCGATTGACGGGGTATTTTTTTTTCTATAAGTTCATTTGGCTCTTGCTCATACATTTTAGATATTCCTCGATATGCACGAGGATCAGTACGACTTCCATTCATATTGTATACGGCGCTTCACACTCAATATCTATTTGGAGTGAGCGTTCAGCTTCTATTTCTCTGCATGTTGACTCACACTCACCAGCATAATTCACTGGGACGACGAGTTACGATGGAATCCGATTTACATAAAAGCTGTGGTAAACGCATGCAAGGTTCGTGCATCCATATACACATAGAGACACTAACTTATAAAGTCAGATCTATTTGCGCCTATTTGACGAACCAGGCCTTGCAGCTGCTCAGACAGCACCTGGTACGTTTGTATTGTATTCATCTTGGCCTCAAGCTAATCCTGCATAGTACCAAAGGCAGATGAGAAGAAATCCAAAAAGCAGGTTAAAAAGGAACGTATAAAAGCGGCAGAAGAAGCTCGACGAGGTGAGTCGCACGATCACCTCCATACCCATACTCATCGCGTTTGTGTGTAGCCAGCTTGCTAGACAAGGAGGGTGACGAAACGAATCGGGAGAAGAAGGATGATGATCCGGATGGGCACAAGGCTATCAGTGTGGAAGATCCGATAGAACAGGCTGCCAAGTTACTCCAGCCGTTTACCGCGCGGAATCATCAAAACGTCGACATCTGGATCATGACATACGATGTCGCTATTCGGCGGAGTGAGTAGCTCAAATCGTGGGCTTTTGAAAACTCATCATGTCGCAGAGAAATACCTACAGGCCCTCAGGGCTCTCGAAAGCGTCAGAGCAATCGACGCCAGTCACCCTCAACTTCACTACAGGTTGATAGACCTACAAGTCATCGGTGAGCCGTGTGCATTCCACATTTAACAAGTTGGTTCTGAGCAATCCTTCAGTTTCTACCTCGGATCAGGATGCCACTTCTATGGAGATGACACTACTGAAAGAGGGCATTGCTAAGCTCGCTCCAGGCGAGCAGTCCCCTGCTGCCCAGAACTCTCAGTATCTGCAAGCAAACGGTTCAAACGCAGACGCGATTTTGGCAGCCGCTCGTGCTTCTCATCGATTAGGGGCTTCCACAGCCGAAATTGAGGAGACCGCCCACCTTTTGTTACAACAAGACGTGTCCGTCGACCACTCGGTTAGCAATGTTCGAATCGATATATCTCTTCCTTCTAACTAAGTTGTGCAGCTGGGCTTGGAGGCATTATCATTGCTTGAAGAAATCAAATCGGAACGCGCGTCGGAGTTTAGAGAGGGATGTCGAACCAAGATGCCACTGTCGACTGTGTTCCTTACCGCAGAGCAGCTGGCTGAGCTGCGCAAAGAGAAGCAGGAAGCCAATGCAGCAACAGAGGCGGGGCAAAAGGCGGAAAATGGGGATGCACTGGTGATTGAGCCGTCGGGTGAACAAGCATAATGAAGCATGTACACGAGAATCTCTGTACGTAGCCAAAATGTAGACCCAGAGCTGTGACCTCTTGAGGGTCTTTACACTCTCTTGAAAACTTACAACTAGATCTATCTCGTTAAGCCGTTGATAATTTGCGTGCGCCCCTTCCTGTGTTCCTCTCTATACGTTAGCGGTATCCTAGTCGTATAATAACAGGGAGATATCATCAGGAGAACAAGTAGAAATTGAAGACTTATACACAAAGTACAACATTTCTACCGTGAGATCAGAGCTGTGGATGTCAGAGATGCTTGCTACCACGCAGCTTTGGGCTGGCCTGAATTACCTCCTGCCGCCAGAGGTCCAGCCAGTCTTTCCTAGCCACGTCAAGCCTCGTTGTTAGGCGAATTCTTCATCTCCAAAAAACCTCTCTTCATCTCCAATCCCTTTGCTTTATTTCTTCAACCAGCTCTCACTCCCGGGACTAACTCTCTTTGTCGCCTTTGTGGTGGGGATTCGGATCAGTATCTTCAATATGGCGTATAAACTTCAGGAACACTCTATAGGTGGATCAAGTATCGCTTCTGAGTCCCAAATCTCTCTGCAAGTAAACAACCTCAAAGGGAACAAGCAGCCCGACCTCTCTCCAGGCGGAGCTGCCATTTCATTTGAAAACGGCTCTCCTCAATCTTGCATTTCCACTCAAACATGTACACGCTCCACTCATTCGACGCAAGTGGAGGTCAATGCCGAGCTTGCACAACCGGGAGCTCCCAGCCAAACCTTCAACAAGACGCACAGTAAGTCCGGAATCTCTGAATAAGGCAAATTACTAATTCCAAACAGATTCGGAATGCGATCAATATATTGCATGGAATGTCTCCTGGAAAAAGTATCAATCAAGGGTCCTGGAGATCCAGCCGGAACGGGAAACGGAATTACGCGAATACGGGGACGCAATCGAGGACCTTTTCTTATTTATAAGGCCACAAGCTCACTCGTTTATTGTTGATTTGGACGAGGTGGAGAGAGAAAGGGTGGACAAAGCAAATGGACGAATCAAGCCTGAGAGATTCGCGCGGAATATTGATGAGGCTATGGAACCGTCTAATGGAAATGGTTCCTTGCATGTCGCTTCGAAGTTTGGAGTGATGCCAGGTCGGAACGCTCTCTCCACGCTGGCTGGCAAAGGCCTGGTGCCAGCATATTCGCTTACATTCTGGAAGTCACTCGCGCAGAGTATCTTTAGAATGGTGACGTTTTCTTCCTTTAACTAGACACGGGACAAATATGCGTTATTTACATGACAAATCCGACGTTATTTATCTATTTAAAAACTCGAGTTGAGAAATTGAATCAAAAAGCGGGGATTATCACACTTCTGGGATGTAAAGGAACCCAGTTTGCTTCGTATCCTCATTGGCGAACAAACCGTTGAGAACGGCGGCTGTCCGGATCCCACCTTGGGCAAGCTGTTTCTCGAGAATACGCCTCTTGCGGATCTTTCCTGCATAACGCGGTGTATCCAATTCGATAGCGGGATGTGGGTCCGTCGAGTTTGGTGCCCAATCCAATTCCTCCGGGAACGTGATTTCACAGTTGAGCGCAGCAGTGGGTTTGGCCCAGTGATACGGGCAGACAAAGTCGTCATCCCAACGACGGGCGTCATGTTCTGCGATGGAGACTGATGAACCCAGAGGAAGCTGCTGGTTCTCGATGGATGGACCACTGCGGGAGTCGAGGGTTGGGCATGAGATCCATTCCTCTAGGTCGTCCTTCCATGCCTGGAGGAGACCTTCCCAGATGATGGAGCGAATGAGTGGGTCGTAAATTGCACCTCGAAGCGCAGCTTCGACTCGGGGAGAGGGAAGTGGACGAGTGTAGTTGTGAGGCGTGTCTAGGATACTATTCGAAAGCAGGCGAGAGTCCCATACCGAGTGCAAGTCTGAAAGAGCGTCAAGAATAGTCGGAACAAATATGGATACTACGTACTCGTGATGCGATGATGGAAATGAACCTTGACTGGACGAATATTTAGCTAGCGCGTTATCAAAAGGGTATTATACTTACTATCGTTGCCTCCACGTTGTCTGGCGGTCATGTGTAAAGGTTGATGCAGATCCCCCAGGAAGTGGATCAAAAACTTGACAGCCTCTGCGGCTCCCGGCCTGCCATCCTTTAACCACTGGGTAGTGTTCCAGATTCCACCAAGAACGTTGACACCATCTTTACCCTCCCATCCATCCTCACCAAACACGCATTTGTTCGGAGGCCAATCGCTGGTTCCACCGACATAGTGGAATGGTGCTGCCCAGCGGTACTGAGCCAGCCCGCGAATGCGGTCAGCCTGAGTAATTGTCAATAACCAGAAATAAGAAATGGTCATAAATCATACCCATGTGGCAATAGGCGCGAGATGACCTGTTGGAGGTATTAGCGCGTCTCGCGTCAACCGGGGTCTCTCGCACTTACAAGGCTCTTTGGGCGGCGTATATGGATATACGAGAGCACATATCTGGGGAAGAACAGAAGGATGGAGATAAATTTGAGCAATCGTCGCCGTTATTTCGTGACCTATACGAAGAATGTTGAGACGCGTTCATGTTAGCTTAGCTAGAACAAACCTCCAGCACCCCAAGCATTGACTTGAAGAGAGTTGAAGCTGAATAATGCGAGGGCAGCAGTGGCCCGATGCTTGATGCCCATCTTCATCGTAGCGGTCGAATGGAAGATCCGGGTGTCGGAGTTGGAAATATTTCGCGCTGATTTCCTAAATTGGCAAGTATTTATAATAAGGATAATAATAATTAGGATTTTAATAAAGAACATCGTTGGGAATTTGCGAATCGTGCATTATCACGCCCAAAGCGCCCGCCACAGCCTAGCCCTCATTAGTTGCTTTCTCCCGCGTCGGCGACGATCTCCAATAAATGTCAGCCAGCAACGAACCATCTCCGACGTCTGTAACAGACTCTACGACCGATCCAAAGGCGACGCTTGGAGTTCCTCGTCCTGCTTCAGGCGCCCGTTTACCTTCACTGACGCAACTGGCTGCGAGGCAAGTTTTCTTTCCTTCTCTCCATTTCAAGACAGCTAATCTGATTATACTCGTCTGGATCATTCTCGTCGCGATACATCCCCATTGTTGAAATCTTGTAGAATCAGCCCAAATGTACCGGCATCAACGACTACCTCTTCCAGCCGGCCAAGACTCGCCACCAGCCTCTTACGTTCCAACTCGCAAGCATCCACACTCACGAATCAAACTGCGAATTCAACAGACTCTGTCGCCGTCAACCCCCCTTCCACCAGGCCAGTCTCGCCCACAGCATCAGAACGATCTCTAGCATCCGGTCATCTCTCCGCTACCCTCGATGCCTCGGGAACAGGCTCGGCTCCTCCAGAGGGCATGCCCGCGCCCATTGTGGACAAGGAGGAAAAGCTCATTAGAGGCTACAAGAACATTCCGAGCTTGTCCGCCATCACGGAGCGAATGCGAAGGACGAAACTGGAGAGCGCACAAGCTGGTGGAAGTCCACTGTCGATTGCCGTAAGTGGACCCGACAGTGTGGCGACGACCCCGACGACCGAGGAACCGGTCCAGCCTTCTGCGCAAGAAGATCAGAATTCAGAGGAACACCCACTTCAGCATACATGGTACGCTCCAACTTTATGCACAGAGTTAGTTATCTGATAGGATTACGGCAGGACGTTATACCACGATACAAAGGCCAAGTTGCAGGTCCCTTTCACTCCGTTCACTCCTGGGCATGAATCTGTGGTCCATAGCCCTATTAATCCAGAAGGCGCTGCATATGAAGCCGGACTTACGACCGTGGGCGAGTTTAAGACTGTACGTGTGAAAAGCCAATTATGACTGGCGACAATCTGACCGCTTTCACAGGTAGAGGGCTTTTGCAGATACTTCAACTGGCTAAAGCCGCCATCCAAGCTTGAACGAAGCAGCAATTACCACCTCTTTAAAGACGGCATAAAGCCCATGTGGGAAGACCCAGCGAATTCCAACGGCGGGAAATGGGCTCTGACAATAAAGAGCAACCCACAGTTACTGGATAGATGCTGGAGCTGGCTCGCCATGGCGCTAGTTGGTGAAGAGCTCGATGAAAAGGACGAAGTGTGCGGTGCCGTCGTGTCTTTACGAGCAAAGGTGGACCGAATCCAACTATGGACGAGGGGGAAGGACGATGTAGAGGCTATAAACAATCTTGGCAGGAAACTGATCAAGCTTTTGGACGTGAGTGATGAGCCAGGCGTAGGATTGGAGTTTCAGGTATGCTTTCCACTTCTCAATAAGTGAATGCGACTAATCAACTGTGATAGTATAACACGGAGGATCGACCTACACCCAACAAGTTTATTTCTATTCAGAGTGGTGGAAATGCTGGTTATCGACCATCCCCTTTGACTGCTACATCGACCACGTTCAACAGTCCCTTTAGCCCTGCGAAAGAGTCGCCCACTGTTGGATCATCTCCTAATGCTACTATTCTACCTCTAAAGGCACAGAACGTTGCCGCTTTGGACGCCGCAACTGGCGCCGGTGGTGCATTTGGGGCATGGAGGTCGAAAAGACAGGGGGGACCAGAATAAAGATCTAGTCATCGATTTATTATTGTCAACTTTGCTACAGTACAAGAATGTGACCTTATTGTACAAAATGCTTGACATACTCTCCTTTTGAATCTTGAACCACCCCTCATCCGGACTGACATGATTCAAACGAGCCTTTTACAGTCGACTCACGCGGATCTGGTAACAGATGCTGCTTATGATTTCTATGGTTTAAGATTAGCTACGTGCTCGCTTGACCAAAGGTAAAGCAACATTGCGTTGGAAGAAAAGTCTCACGTCTGAACGATGCACGCGCAGAATCAAGATATGGACGTTAGATGAAACTACTGGAACCTGGAATAATGATAGTGACTGGAAGGTCGGCACACTCTCTAAAGCCCAGCAACGAGACTGACATGGGCACGTACCAGGCGCACGACGCACCCGTATGTCGCCTCTCATGGGCACATCCTGAGTTCGGTACTATCCTCGCAAGCTGTTCGTTTGATAAGACGGTGAAGATCTGGGAGGAAGGAGGGGTCGCAAGTCACGGTGGTGGCGGCGATGGCAACACTGGCTCAAAGTGGCACGAGCGAGCTGTTCTCAGTGAGAGTCGCGTTACAGGAGCGAGTGTTCGAGCGGTTGAATTCGCACCGCGGCATTTTGGACTTCGGCTGGTGCGGCGTTTTTGCACGCCTTGAAAAAGTGCTAAACTGACGATAATTCAGGCGGTGTTATCTTCTGATTCGTACCTGCGCATATACGATTGTGTCGAGCTGCATAACCTCGCAACATGGACTTCGGTCATTGAACTCGATGTCCAGATGATGTATACAGCTCCAACACCGCCGCCTCTATCTTCCTCGGACATGTATGGAGCGCCAGGAACGAGCGTAGGCTCGAGTAATGGACAAAGCTATGGCAGTGGCGTCGGGAACACACGGCCTGGAAAGAGAGAAGCCGATGGTGGATGGTCGCTCTCCTGGTGCAAAGAACGGACATGGGGCCAATTATTGGCTGTTGCTGCCGGTACAACTGGCGTCGTCAAGGTATCTAATACACGCCCTTTTAAATCCATTCAGCACTAAAGTGCCACAGGTCTTATACTTTACGGATTCTCGATCACACAAGACAGCGTTCACACTTCCACATAGTACAATTGGCTTGACAGACTCGGGTGTGGCCCCCGCTGTAACTACCGTGGCTTGGGCACCGACTTGTGGCCGACGATACCATCTGATTGCCACTGGCGGAAGGGACGGGAAAGTGAAGATATGGAAAGTCACTCCACCTCAGGGAGCGGACGTCCTCGGAGATGGAGAATGGATAGTGAATCAAGCCGGAACTTTTGATGAACATCAGTGCGTTATACATTGCATTCTTTCCTCTTTCTTACAACGGTCGATGTAGGTTTGCCGTGAATCGTGTAGAATGGAACGTCACCGGGTACGTTTCAGTGCATCACATAACGCGTTATCTGACAGAACCACTAGGACTGTCCTATCGTCTGCTGGGAACGATGGAAACATTCGATTGTGGAAGGCTACATACGCAGGTGCATGGCGGTCGATGGGTTATATCCACACCGATCACGGAGACGAAGAAGGTGCAGAAGATATGCAAGACTAATCTCAAAATCGAGCGATTTGATACTGTAAACGACGACATGAGCTTATACAGTGAATGAATACCAATCAAGTTGAAATCCTACCTGCCTGGATTATAGAAATACAGTGTGATTGTTTATTTCGATAAAAAAGTGAAAGGGTTATCCCTAGCAATGCCTTGTGCACCATCACCCTCAGAACGCTCCCGCCTTTCAGGGTCGAAACATTGACACTAAGCAGGGGCTCTTTTTTCATACGAGGATGGTGTCGACGACATGGCGATGATCCAGGAGAGTGGCACACTTGCCAGCCGCGATGGGAACCGAGTGTGCCATGCAGACGTGGACCATGCCCACTTGTCGTCCGCGGATTCCATTCAGAGATCTAAGGCCTCTGCTGAAAGGATAGGTGGTAGCATATCCACTTGTCTCTCACAATCCAGAAAAGCAGACTTGTCCAACCCGCGTTCTTCCCTCAATATGTATCCCTTTACTCACATTAATGCGCTGCTTTGTGAAAATATGGCATCAAAGGCTACATTTAGTCCGTCACAGTGACTTTAGTATTCCAAAATACTCCATCCTTTGTAGGATCATATCCGCATCTCGTCGGGTGGCTCCTTCAATGTGCTGCTCGATGCAAGAGTGTATTGTTAGCACTTCGCAAAGGATATCCCGTAGACGAGCTCAAAAGGAGGTCAGCGATATCAAAAGTGCATCCTGGGTAAAAGGGTTCCCATATATCTAAAGCAGGAAGTTTTCAGAATGTAAACGATGAAATCAAATTTATACAGCCAATGACTACCAGTGATGTTGAGATGCTACCTGGCTTTTTAAAAACACAGTGTGATCGTTGAATCTTAATGGGAAAAAAGGAGGGAAAACGGTCATCCTCCCAAGGATGCCCTATGCGTCATCACCCTCAAAGCCCTCTGGCTTTTTCAATGTCGAAACGTCGACACCGGGCAAAGGCCACTTTTTAGCAAAAGCCCGAACCTCTTTGCAGAGCGCCAGGACTTTCTTGCGACCTTCACCGTCTCCCGTGGTCGCAACCCGCTCAAAGTCTTTGAGCAGCTTCGAGCCAGCCTCCTTCTGGAGCTCGAGGGAGAGCTGAACGGCACGGTGCAGGAATTCGGCGACGATTCTGATGTCTTCTTCCTTCATCCAGCGAGAGCGAAGCGAACACAGACCGACACAGACCCAACCCACCACCGACCCAGACACATCCCCAGACACAGACGGCACTGTCAAAAAAAACAACAAGCAAACAAGCAACGAACAAGAAAACAAACACGGACGATGGAGAGACAGACAAACAAACAAACAAACCCAACCAACCAACCAACCAGACAGACCGACCGGACGGACCACACAAAGAAAGAGGTAGCGATACCCACCCTGGGGAGCGAGCATCCATCACCAACCAACAACGACCCCAGCGAACGCACGGGCAGGAAGAACGACCTGCCAGACACATGCCACCAAGGAGACCAAACAGACAGGAAGGAGGGAGCGAGCGAGGCAAGCAAAGGGATGGGCGGGCCACCCACCCAAGCAAGCAACAAAGAAGCCATCACGCACGCGCCGAGAGACATCCCGGGCGCGACCGACGTCCGGAAGAAAAAAAAACAAACCCGCGCACCAACCACAGACAGGCGGCTAGCAAACAAAAGAAACAAGAAAAAGAAAAAAACAATAAACGGACATACGAGGGAGGACGAACGACCAAGCAACGAAAGAACGGACGAACGAGCCAGCCACCAGCAAACACAAACGAAGAGCCAGCCAGCACACAAACCAGCCATGCTGACCGACCGCCAGCGACCTCAAGCACGTACAGGCAAAACCACGAACAAAAGCAAACACACCCCAAACAAACAAGCAGGCCGGGAATGAATGGCCCGGCTTCCCGAGCGAACGAAAGACAATCAAAGAAATGACAGCACCAAGCAAGGACGGAAGAGAGCGAAAGGAAATAGACAACCCAGGAAGCAACCTCCTGCCCGGACAAAAAACAACAATCAAGCAACCACCCACCAGCAGACAAACCAACACCAAGCAAGCGAGCGGGGGGATCAAACAAAGCAAGCAAGCCAACCAAGAAAAAAGAAGAAACAAACCAATCAGATCACCACTCGACTCACCTCACGGTCCAGGCAGAGGACCAAGGCAAGAAAGAAAAAACAGCCAAAGCAAGCATACACACACGGAAGAAAGATGAACAAACACTCACCACACACACAACAAAAAAAATAAGAATAAACAAAAAAGGGATCACTCCCCGCACCTACCGATCAAGAAAGAACGAACCCAACCAACGCCCGCGGCACAAACAAGCGAGCGAGCCCACAGACGCATTAACAACAGAAAAACGAGCAACAACCAGACAGACCGAAGAAGTACTGGTGAGAAAAAAGCCAGCCACTCGCATCCAGCCAAGAAAGACCAAGCAAGACATAAAACATCCGATGAGCCGGGACCTTTCGACGGGTGGACGTGAAAAAACTCACCTCTGAAGCAATGAGCTCGAGACCACTAAACTGACGCCATGTCTCCTTGTCGATAATGTTTTGCACGACCGGGTCGACTTCTGCCAGAGGCCTGTACAGATCTGCGTTCTAAAACAAGGGATCGTCGGAAAAAGTTGGCAAAAGAGGCGATTCCCGACGCGTTTGCTCACATAATCGGTCGGATAATTGGTCATTTTTCGTGCAAATCCAAGTGAAAACTGTTGTCGTGGTCGAATTGCGAGTGCTACGCGAGGAGCAAACTTGAAGTATGAAGCCATCGTTCAAGCTCGGCCGATTCGCCACCTTGCCACAATCAGATTATAATCGATCCCGGCGCGGTTATTACAAACGTAAACGCTTCTTAGTTACATCCAATCTTTCACAAGCTCTTTAGTATTCCAAAGTACTCCATCCTCTGTAGAATCATATCCGCATCTTGTCGGGTGGCACCTTCAATGTACTGCTCAATACACGCGTGTATTGTCAACACCTCGCAAAGAATATCTCGTAGACGAACTCAAAAAGGTGTCAGTGAAATCCAAAGTGTGCTTTGGGATGAGAGTCACCATGTGTTCCCATAGTCAACAAAACAATTGCACCGCATTTTCGTACCGAATCCTTTGGATTGTCTAAAGCATTCTTGGCGTCTAGAATAGCTTGTACTACCCCCGTATGAATATAATCTGAAGCAAATCAGATCAGCCGGCCAGATGGCATAGTCGAATATCAGCACCGTTGTTAACCAGAAAACAGAAAATCGCAGTAAAAGCGCCGAGGGCATCTGCATCAGAGTCGTGCATATGCTCGAGCCAAGAGTAAGGAGGCTTATGCTGAAGTATGATATCACAGTAATCCGCTATCATTGGGTAGGAATTAGGATAAAAGCAAGAATAGAATGATACAACCGGACCGTGGCTTAATAGGTCTGCAAGCAAACTTGCCACAGAGGTTCGCGTCTTTGGTTCGTTGTCCTTGAGCGAATTAACGAGGTTTGGAATAATTGAACGGATTGTTTCGCAAAGTTTGACTGCACATGGCGTTAATATTGTCCAAAGTCGGCAGTAGACAGGCTCACCGTTCTTCGCAAGTTCTAACAGCGCAGAAACGCCCTTTGATCGACATGAAATCCTCTCTTTCTTGAGAAGATCAACGAGGGGTTCAATGGCAGGACGAATTGCTTCATAGAGCTCGACTAGACATGACTTCAGTAATTCGCCATATGGTGCAGCGATGGGACCCACCATGCCCCGCTAGCTTAAGCAGTGCATCAACAGTTGGAGATAGATGTTGAATTCTCTGATATCTGGGTAGGTAGCTGATCAACAGGTTGACGATCGATGGAACGTCGGGACGGATTGTATCGTAAAACTCGGCTGCATATGGCGTTAATATTGTCCTAATTAATGTATGAGTGGGGTTTACCATGCTCTACTAGCTCGAGAAGCGCGAGAGCAACTCCATGTCGATTTGACGAATTGTGATCCCTCAGCAAATCAACGAGCGACGGAACAGCAAGACCAATCGCATTGCGAAGTTCGACTACACCTGAAGTTAGATGTTTTCTAAACAATGCAGCAATAAGGCTGACCGTGCTCTGCCAGCCGCCGCAGCGCCAAAATAGCATGTTCTTGAACTTGAACCCAACTGTCCCGATCTTTGAGGATGTTGATGAGCGACGTAACCACTGGGCGGATTGTGTCTTGGAGCTCGGCTGTATCACTTTAGAATACCCCCGTAATGCATCCGTCGAACTCACCGTAATTAGCCAGGTCCAGCAGTGCAGAAATAAAAACAATTCTAACTCTACTCGTAGTAGAGCCATCGTCGACCAACTGGATGAGCAATGAAATGACGGGACGGATTGCGTCATGGAACTCAACTGAGCATTATATTACTGTAGTTCGGTTTTGATAATGCACCGACCAAACTCACCGTGCTTTGCAATTTTGGTCAGTGAAGGAGCGAGTTCAGATCGAACATTCTCATCGCCATTCTTGAGCAATTCGACGAGCAATAAAACGATAGGGCGGATAGAATCGCGAAGCTCAACTGCACGTCACGTTGGTAAGGTCACAAATAGTGCACTCATCAAACTTACCGCGCTCTGCCAGCTTGGATAGCACGGAAAAGGCTTCATTTTGAGCCCAAAAATTCCGGTCTTTGAGTGGAAACCAATCAACTTCCCCATGTTCCACCAATTTGGACAGCGCAGAAACAGCTTCACGTCGAATCGACCAATTTTGATCCTCGAGTAGATCAACGAGTGATGGAATGACCGGACGGATTATACCGTAAAACCTTGCTGCACACCACGTTAATACTCTCTTACCAATGCATCAATCAAACTCACTATGCTCAGCCAACTCGGCCAATGTTGAGACAGCGTTGATTCTGACTTTTTCGACAGGATGGTGGAGCGAGTCGAGGAGCGATGGGATGACAAGAAGGATTGTGTCGTCAACCTCGACTATAAATTGTGTAAGGATCCTCTCAATAAGGGCATCAGACTATCTCACTGTTTTTAGCCAGCTTTGACAGTATAGTAAGAGCCATATCAGAGGTACCATCTTTGAGCAAGTCGACAAGTGATGGAATGACTGGACGGATTATGCTGTGAAACTTTGCTGCATACCACGTTAACACTCTCTCATCAATGCATCAATCAAACTCACTATGCTCAGCCAGTTTGACCAGTACAGAGACATCTTCAGAACGAGTGATACTAGAATTATCTCCAAGCAAGCCGAGTGATGAAATGACAAAAAGTATTTCGTCGTGAAGCTCGACTGTACAACATGTTAGTATCGTACAATAACAGATCAACCAAGCTTACCATGTTCAGCCAGCTTGGCCAGCGCAGAGATAATTGCCTCGGGATGAACGTTTATCGCCTTGATGAGATGTGTTATTGGGATTGTGGCCAGAAGCTTCGCTATTCAAGTCTTTAGTAATCCTTCTATTCTTTTATAATAAATGCATCATACGATGCTTAGCAAAGTCAAAGAGCTGCAACAGGGCCTCTGTCCACCCAAGGCTCTTTTCGCATGCGCCATCAATCATTCTCTTAACCACACCTCCGATCGGTTCCGTAGCTCCATCAACTATTGTAGAGAATAAGCATCACAATACAATTCTACGTTGTACTTACACAGCTGCGCCATTTGATATAACAATCTAATCCCAATTTGCACTTTACAGCTCTCCTTGCTGTTTAGCAAATTCCGAAATTCTCCAAAGCCAGACAGTTCTGGTTCAGCAAGGGTATGTTTGTTAGCTAGTGTTGTAGGTACGGAACTATGTTGATGGATCTCGGGAAGGAACATCTGAATATTGAGAAGGGTAGAAGGGTTTGATATGGTTTGAGTGGCAGAGAAGAGACAAGTCGATAAAATAGAAGCACTAATTGCGGTGCGTAGGTCGGCTGCATAGGGATTAGTTGTAGTTGTGAGTATCCGGCTGCGTTGACGACATACAGGGGTGCGGTAAGCTGAAAATCACGGCAAAAATATCGATTCGTATGGCTAATGCTCGATTTGAAACAAAATCAAGGAGTGCAGGAACAGTCTTAGTAATTGCCTCGCAAAGACGCGCTTACTTGCTGTCAAACATATGCTGCGACAAGGACCAGCCAGTACACACCATGTTTGGCAAGCTTTGTGAGTAGAAGAGTAGCTTCATGTCGAACCGACTCCTTGTCATCTGTGAGCAAATTGACGAGCGATGGAATGATAGGATGAAGCGCATCATGAAGCCCGACTGCATGCCATATTACTATTATTTCAATAGTGGCACATATCGAACTCACCATGTTTCGCTAGCTTGACTGCTATAGAAACTCCTGGAGCACGAAAGTCATCATCATTACTTTCGAGCATGCCGACGAGAAATGGAATGCCAGAGCAGATTGCATCATGGAGCTCAGCTGCATCTCAAGTTAGCATTCCTTGTATTAATGCACTAGCCAAACTCACCATGCTTGGCCAACTCGGCCAGCACACCAATAGCTCTGTATTGAACACCAGAGGGAGCATCTTTAAGCAGGTCACCGAGCGATGAAATGGCAGAACGGATTGTACCGTGAAGCTCGGCTGCACGTCACGTTAGCAATATCCCGAAACGGCATCAATTAATCTAACCATCCTGAGCCAGCTTGGCTAATACTGAAAGTACTCCATATCGCATCTTATCGGGACCATCTTTCAGTAGGTCGATGAGAGACGGAATGGCAAGGCGTATTGTATCGCGAAGCTCGACTGTACACCGCGTTAGTATTTCTTAAGAGTGCATTAATCAATCTTACCATCCGTAGGCAGCTTTTCCAGTGCGGAAACTGCTTCATATCGCACATCTGGGGAGTCATCTGTGAGCATGTCACAAGGCGATGGAATAATATGGCGGACTGAAACTGCACATCGCGTTAGTATTGCTCCAATAACTGATCAATCAAACCCACTGTGCTTTGACAGTTTTTCCAGCCCAAAAATAGCTGAAAATCGAACTCCGGGAGAACCATCTTTGAGCAGGTCAGCAAGCGAGGGAATAGCACGACTGATGGCGTCGCGAAGCTCGGCTATATATCACGTTGGTACCGTCATAATAATGCACCAACCAGACTCACCATACACTGCCAGCTCTGCCACCGTGAAAAGAATCGCAGACTTAATATCGGACGAGGAATCTATGAGTAGGTTGATGAGCGATGGAGTGGCAGCAAGAATTGCGTCGCGAAGCTCAACTACACGTGACGTGAGCATTGCGCCAATTCTTCCCCCATCAAACCTACCGTGCTTTGCCAGCCTGCCCAATGCAAAAACAGCTCCAGATTCAACATGTAAATGGGGGTCAACGAGCAACGGAATGACAGGACGGATCGCGTTCTGAAATTCGACTGCACTTCCCGTCAGTATTGCTACAACAATGCACCAATTAAATTAACCATGCTCGGCCAACTTTTCTAATGCAGAAATAGTCTTGGATCGAACATCCCCATCCTTAAACAGATCGACGAGGGATGATATGGCTGGACGGATTGCATCACGAAGCTCGACTGAACGTCACGTCAGTACTGTCACAATAACTCATGATTAATCAAGCTCACCATGCTCAGCCAGCTTTCCCAATACATCAACAGTTCCGGA